>CM076579.1:1483029365-1483278400 GCA_034641835.2 Pinus albicaulis | reverse complement strand
TCCTAGGGGTCAAAACGCTATTGCAAACGGACTAGCCTGCCTGGCTAGTTCCTATCCTAAGGCCCCAGTTGACCAACAGATCATCATACAGACTAAATTCAGACCTGCAGTGCCAGACAATGAAAAATACTGGCAGGTTTTTGAAGGAGACAAACAGGTTGAAGATTTCCTAACGGGCAGAAATGAGTTTGAATTTTCTGATTCAGACTCAAAATCTGATGACAGTTGCTCAAGTGAGGATTCCCCAGATGAACTAGAAACGCCTTGTAGTATAGAAATAAACTCCTTTTCTGAAGAAACTGGAGATTCAACCATAAAACGTGAGAACGCAGATAGAGAGGAAATGGAGGTGCTGCAAGCCAAAGACAAGAACATACTAAGAGGCTTAGCACCCTTAGAGGACCTCTTCGATTTCGATGATGTTGCAAAGAAGCCCACAATAGAGCATGCAGAATCAGATATAGAAGAATGTAACATAGGCACTAAAGACAAACCCAAAATGATAAAACTGGCTAGGTCTATACCCGCAGACATGAAGAAAAGATACACTGACTTGTTTAAGGAATTCATTGATGTGTTTGCATGGAGCTACGAAGACCTAAAGGCCTATGACACCAACATTATACAACATAAGATACCGCTGAGGGAAAATCAGAAACCTTTCAGACAAAAACTTCGCAGAATTAATCCAAAACAATTGCCTGCAGTAGAAAAGGAAATTAAGAAGATGTATGATGCTGGCATTATTGTCCCGGTAAGGTTTTCTGACTGGGTGTCAAACTTAGTGGTTGTAAGGAAGAAGACGGGGGAGATTAGACTATGTATAGATTTCAGAAACCTCAATAGAGCCTCCCTGAAAGATAACTACCCTTTGCCGAGAATGGAACATATCCTACAGAAGGTAGTGGGCTCTAAAAGAATTTCCCTGCTTGACGGTTTTTCTGGATACAACCAAGTTCTGGTACTCCCAGAAGATCAACTCAAAACAGCTTTTACCACTCCGTGGGGCACCTTCATGTATGTGAAGATGCCCTTTGGATTGATGAATGCTGGAGCTACCTTTCAGAGAGCAATGGATATTGCTTTCTCAGATGAGATTGGATGCTTTATAGTTATCTACTTGGATGACTTAACTGTATTTTCTAAAACAGAAGAAGAACACTTAAAACATCTGAGGAAAGTTTTTGAAAAATGTAGAAGGTACGGTCTGTCCCTAAATCCCAAGAAGACTGTCTTTGGGCTGTAGGAAGGTAAACTTCTTGGCCACATCATATCTGAGAAAGGGATTAGGATAAATCCCCAGAGGGTTGAGGGAATACTTCAAATTACACCTCCAAGAAACATTAAGGAGCTGCAGTCCTTCATTGGGAAGATCAATTTCCTTAGAAGATTTATCCCCAATCTTGCTGAGCATCTTAGGAAAATGACTGAAATGCTAAAGAAAGATGCTGGAATCAAGTGGACTGTTGAAGCCAAGAAGTCTTTTGAGTCAGTAAAGCTGGCACTCACCCAAGCCCCTGCCCTTATCAGCCCTGACTTTTCCAAAGATTTTCTGATCTTTTCATTTGCTTCCCCACACACAATAGCTGCAGTTTTGCTGCAGAAAAATTCGGAGGGTAAAGAACAGCCTATAGCCTTCTTCAGTAAAGCCTTGAGAGATGCACCCTTAAAGTACAACATCATGGAGAAGCAGGCCTATGCCCTGATTAAGGCCTTAAAAGAATTTAGAGTGTACATTCTGCATTCTCACACCATTGCATATGTGCCGAACATAGTGGTCAAAGATATCTTGTCCCAAGACCCAGACGGGAAAAGGGGCAAATGGATTGCCACAATTCTGGAATATGACATTGAAATCAAGCCCACAAAGCTAATCAAAGGTCAAGGCCTAGCCCAATTAATGGCTGAAACTAATCTACGGGCCCTGGATATCAACATGATGAATGCCCTGGATGAGCAGGAAGGATTACCTCATCCAACTGTCGAGGAGCAGTTTCAGAACTCTCCTTGGTATGCCGATATCCTGTACGTGCTCACACACCTCAATGCCCCCCCAGAACTGTCCAAAACAAAGGCCAGATTCATAAAACTCAAAGCTAGAAATTACTGCATTATAGATAAGAGTCTATATTGGAAAAATCCAAATGGTCTTTTGCTTAAATGTTTGCCTGAAGCTGAAGCTGCGAAAATCAAACAAGAATTCCATACTGGGGAATGTGGAGGTCACCTGAGTTGGAAAACCACTGCAAATAAGATACTCAGGGCTGGTTACTATTGGCCTACACTCTTCAGTGATGTCCATAAGATGATTCTCACTTGCCACAAATGCCAAATTTTTTAAGGAAAAAGGAAGCTCCTTCCCCTCCCTCTGCAACCTATCACCATAGAAGGCCCATTCATGCAATGGGGCTTAGACTTCATTGGATAAATCCACCCCTCTTCTTCCGGGCAACACAAATGGATCTTGACTGCTACTGATTACTTCACTAAGTGGATCGAAGCCATACCTACTAGGAATGCCACTGACTCTGTCATCATTAGGTTCCTAGAAGACTTCATCTTATCTCGGTTTGGCTGCCCAAGGAAAATAATCACTGACAATGCTGCCGCTTTCGGATCCAAAAGAATGATTGATTTTTGTCACAGGTACGGAATTGCACTGGGACATTCAACTGCCTATTACCCCCAGGGTAATGGCCTAGCTGAATCATCAAATAAAAGCCTGGTCACAATCATTAAGAAGCTGCTGGAAGAGAACAAAAGATCTTGGCACAAAAAGTTGATACACGCCTTGTGGGCAGACAGGCTCACTACAAAGAAGTCTATTGGCACATCACCCTTCCAGCTGGTTTATGGGACAGAAGCAGTTTTTCCTACTAGCCTTGGGATACCAGTGATAAGACTCGTTCAAGAAATCCAATCAGAAGAAGACAGCATGATAAGGAGAATCAACGAAACAATCCATCTTCAAAAAACAAGAGAGAAGGTTTATGACAGAGCAGTCAGAGTGCAGGAAAACATGAAGAGACAGTTTGACAAAAGAACCAAAGCAGCAAATTTCAAAGTTGGGGACAAGGTCCTAAAATGGGATTCAAGAAGAGAGGATAAAGGAAAACACGGCAAATTCGACAGCTTGTGGCAAGGTCCATTCATCATCCAAGCCACTGTGGGTCCTAATGCGTTTTTCTTGCAAGAACCTGATGGTACCGAGCTGTTTGGGGGTCCTGTCAATGGCAGGATGCTTAAACACTATCTCTGCTGACCCTCCATTTCCAGTTTCATTTCCATTGTACATACCGTTGCAAATTTTCATTTCCAGCAGAAAGAAAAGAAAGGGTCCCAAAAAACAGAACGAGAATGGAGGTAGCTGGTCCTAACAAGCTCAAATTTTGGATCAGCAGTAAAGAACATCCAGCTCTAATATGCCCAAAATCAGAGCTGGATCAAAGGAAAGGAGTGACTCAAAGATGCTCAAAACCTGAGTCACAGAGAAGAAAGAAGGATGTTTCGCAGTTGCAAAATTACATGCCTTCACAGTTTTGTTTTCCTCAAGTTTCCGCCCAGTAAGTCAGACAGTTTAATCCTGGCTTGGCTGTGTTTAAATTTCTTGTCTTAGAATGTAGGTGAAGGAACCTGTTGAACAGTTTAATCTCAACAGGTAGTAGTGTAGGTAGAGGAATAGATGAGGCCAACAGTCTAATATGGCCTCATGGAGCAACAAGGGTAGAGTTAGAATAGGTTTGTTTTGTTTTGCAAAATAAAATGTAAAGGGTCTGCTAGTTCAAATGCACCCAAGGGAAAATTGATAGAGTTCTAGTTTGGGTAGGTAGATTGGTTGGGAAAATGTTTCTGTTGATTTTTGTATCTAATATATTGTGGCAGTTAATCTAAAGAACGAAGAAAGATGGCTTACCGCAACAGGCGTCTGGCCCGCACCAAGAGATCAATTTCTGAATTCTTGACTCCTTCACGAAGAAGCCATCCCCATGTGGAGCCACTGTTAGCCCCCCTATGAAATCCTTGGCAAGCAAGCTGGGGGCTAGATTGTTCTGGAGCCTCCAAGGAATGCCTTTCCTCTGAAAATTCATCCTCCTTGGAGTCCCTGTGTGCTGTGCCTATCTTTTGGTTCCTCCGCTGACTCACTTCTCAACACCCCATTATCACCTCTGTTTCCCCTTTGTTTTCTTCCCATTTCCCCCCTCAATTTCCCCAAAACCCCCTTTGGATCATCCCTTTACCTTATGTTCCCTCAAATTTTCCCTTAAACCTTCTTCCGTTACCTGTTAATTGCACCCAAAACGCGTTTAAAATGAGTTAAATTCGTGAATTCTATGCTTTTGGGCCTTAGCCCCCTTCCCTCATAGCCCCCGCACCTTTCCTCATGGGACCGAGCGCCATGACCCTCCGCTAAACCTTCGGGCGCTTAATCCCTCGGGCCCTTTCCTCTGCGCAAAATTCCGTTCAAACCTTTGAAATTGCGCATTTTATGTTTTAATATTTTGTGTTTGATCGGCGAATCTCCACCGTCCGTTTGTAGGTTGATCCGACGGCGCGGAGCGTGCCCGGGTTGGTGGTCCCCGCCTGTCCACGTCACCTCCGAAACCCGCCGGTCTTCCCCGCACCACCCTCGCGCGCTGGGCGGTTTTCCTCCATTGCCCAGCGATTCCGTTCATCAGCTGCCACCTGTCCCCAGTACGGTAATGAAAACCGCCCGTTGCCCGCACGTTAACGTTCGGACGATGGCCAGGCAGCGGAATCCACGCCCGCCGTCCGATCCCCGACCCTCCATCCAACGGCTGTCATCTCCCGAACCTGCGCACCTGTTAACGTTCACCCTCCGTACCCGCGGGCCCGCCTTCCGTCATTCTCAGCCGCTGATCTCAGCCCGATCAACGGTCCAGATTTGTCCTGTCGATGTTGACCGAGTCCGTCTACCACGTCACCGTCCACGTGTACTCCTCGTACCATCGGCCGGGTTATCGCTCCCGGTCTCTCCACGTCCTGTTGTGCCTCAATCTAGTCTCCTAAATTGAGCTCATTTAATTGTCAACCAGGGTCAGTAAACTGCTGAAGTGTGGTGCACTATATGTGCCTAAGTAACCTCTTCCTACTTCGTTGTGTTTAGTGTTTTCTGATGTTTTTGGTTTTATTTTGAAAAGGAAAAGAACTAAGTGCTAACTGAAGGGAAACTATTGGTCAAAACAGAGTGAAGCCTAAACTATGATGGTAAATAAATGCAAATGCTAAAACAAAACAGAGTCTAACTATGACTAGCAACCAACAAATACAAAGCTTGTGAATGACTCTATGGCAAAGAAACAAATCACAACATGAACTTGAAATGAACTTGAGAAATGGAATGCTAAGTGTAAATAAAGTTCTCCTAACTAAACAATCAACTCATAATATTACAAAAATCTAAATTAACCTATGATGCTTAAGTTATTCTATTCTGCAACTTGATTTATCACTACTAAGCCTTATTCAGAAATTTAGAGATTTTCTAGAATAATGTTGGGAAAAAGGCTAGTGGTGAATTTGTAAAAGATTTGCAGAATAATCAAAGCCTTAAACTGATATTACTGACCTCTGTTCATATGATGATATATTAATAAAAGTTCAGAACAAAAGTAAGTTGTGATTAATGAAGGCCGAGAGACTAATTTTGACAACTAAAACTACTTAAAATACAATGGATAACATCAAGCTAGAACACTATCTATCAATATTAAAGGACAGTGATTACAACTAAATTAAAATGTCATTAATCTACTTGAAACAAAATGAATTAGAACTAAACTAAAGAAAGTCATTATCAAACTGAAAATGAAATAACAAAACTGAACCATATGAATTCTAACTCCGGAGTATTAAACCACAGTGCAACTAACTGTAATATGCAATGTAAATGAACGTGGAAAACATGAATTTGATAAAACTATTGAAACTGAAAATTGAAAATGAAATCAAGCTAACGCTACTTATCTAAATCATCTGAACGGAGCTTCTCGGGCAGTAGGGGCCCTCTACTGCCAGATTAGCTTGCAAATCCAATTAACGTTGACTCAGCTCTTGCACTAGAACGTTGTTTCTTTCATTGAAGGAGAAAAATATTGCAAAACAGAGTATTCACGGTTCTGTGGCAGAAGCCAAAAACTAACCAAAATCTAAACTTCTTCTCTCGGTTCCCCAAGCTTATTAATAGCAAATTTACATAACAGAACTGGAGAAAATAAAGGGATAAGTGTCTTTCCTAATAGATACCAAACTAAGACTCTAATCATGATCACGTAACAGAATCTGGACTGTCCTTGTCCTGTTAGGAGTCTACTTCCTAGTTTGATTCCCACGTGCTTAACCACCTGTAGAATTGTGCTCAGACTTTGTAGGGAGCAAGGAATGATGTGGATGAAGTCTGGAATTTTCCCATATGCGCCTTTCTTTGAGACGACACCTGTAACCCACTCAAACCGTAAAACAGCTGCAGAATCGCCGGTCAGCTACGGAATGTCTGCATTCTGTAGCTATTTTGCAGAAAATTGTTAAAATAGCAAAAATCATGAAAATACAATATGTTAATCAATTGCATGTAACCTTTAAGAAATCCTAATCATTCTTCATTGATTTTAGGCTTATGAAGTGATAAAAGAGTGATGAAATGAGGTGAAGGTTTGTAAAAGAGAAGACAATTCTAAGGCTCAACATACCCCCACTGCAAAACTATTGCATGTCCTCATGCAATTTCATCAAAACTTATTCCATATGCTTTGAAACATCCAAATTTTTCTTTCTGATTCTTTTGGCCCTAATCTCTTTTCAGAAATTAGTTCTTCATCTTCCTCTTGTAGTGGAGTGTCAATTTTATTTTCAATAACCATGTCAGTTTCTCTTCTTCTGCTCCATCAAAAGATTTGACAAAAGATTTTGTAATCTCCTTATGGAAGCCATCAAATTTCCCTATAAAGTTTAGCCTCCCTTCTTATTGTAGTAGCTCCTTGAATTATGGATATCCTTCCAAATACTTGACTTCAACTGATTCTGTCCTGACAATTAGCCACATTCCTCCTTTATGCAGATTATCTTCCTTCTGTGTCTGAAGATGGATTAGTTGAAGAATGATGCTTCACCCTTAGAATTACCTTTCTGCACTTAGAGATGGATTGGCTGCAAAGTGTAATGGAAGTGAATGGATGGAGGTAATTAAGCGATAAGGGAAAATGAAGTGCTATGGATCTGATGGAGAATTTATGATGACCTTGTGGTGAGATATGGAATGTTGGATAAGGGATATGGCTAATCAATTCGAATGATAGGTTGTTTAGGAAACATATGATTATACACATTGTATCTATTTCATGTTTTGACTTTTTGCTATTAAAATAATTTTCACAATTTACCTCAGAATTTTGACCTTGTTAATTGCTGTGCTTGATGTTGTTCCTTTGGTCCTCTTTGAGCATGTTAGTCTTCAAAACAGAATCCTTCAATTTCCTGTAATCATCATCTCTTTGTAGGCTGTACAATTGAGTCAGAATTGCTGAATAAGATGTGGCTGCAACATGAAATCTGTAAAAAGAAATGATGTATGAATATGGAAGATGGATGTGAAATGTAATGGAGTGAAAGTGGAGTGGACTTGTGAAATGAAATGAAAATGGCGTGAGATGGAGTGAAAGTGGAGTGAGATGGAGTGGAATTGTAGAATGAAATGAATTTTGCAATTTCTCTCAAATGGTACATCAGACTTCCCTGAAATTTTCTGAGGTTGTCACCAATATTATTATGCATCTTTTGACGAAAAATCTCTGCCATTGGTTACACAGATCTCCCGGAAAATGAGGAATGGCTGTAGGTGAAAGTGGCCAATTTCTTGAAAAATACACACTAAAATTTTCTGAAATTTTCTGTGTTTATTCACCCTACCTCAATGCATTTACCATAAAAATTTCAGGACCAACGGATGCACGGTTTGAAAGTTATGACAAAATCAATTTATGCCCTGTTTCACCCTTCATTTTGCCCAATTTTGCAACAAAAAAGTACGCCACGGACTCATTTTAAGGCCAAATTGAGTGATTCCAATGGGAAACTGTGTATTTTTACCTTCTCTACTGCCACATGCTTCTAGAATTTCATTTTGATGAAGAAAAGGTGCTGCTGTGCAAAAACACTCAAATCTGTCCTATTTTGTCCATAATGCTGAAAATTGAAAATCTGCCTGAAAAACCCTTCTGAAATGCCCTTAAAAATTTCTTTTTTCCAAATTCTGTCCGCGTCTTACTCAATTTATCATATTCTGAGAAAACCCAGAAGCTCAGAATTTTTTATTTCTGCTCCAATCTCTTGCAATACTTGCGCCAAAACTGCCTTCTGGAAAAAGTTGCAAAAAGACGAAAACAGGCTGCTACAACAATGGCTGCAGAAACTGCCACTTTCTGCAGCTGTTATTGAATTGACAAAAATATGAACATGCTGCTACAAGAAACTAATAAAATTCACTGCTGCAAGTTGTTGTTGATTCCATAAAACCATTAGTCTTCATCAAAGCCAACATTCATGGTACAATTCTTACCATGCGAATAAATGTGTCGAAGTCGAGCATGGGAAGAAATCATTGGATTACCGATCAATAATGAAAATCGTTAAGCAATGCGAGACAACTCACCGATAATGTAAATGAGTGTCAAGGTACCTCAGTGCATCTTGACAGGGACGAATGAATGTGTCGAAGTCGAGTCGCCTGCAAGATTTGACAATCAAAAGACATTGTTGTATTCCCATTGTTATCAACGAGGAGGCTTGCCATTGATGAATGCAAGCTCCAAGGCACTTCAAATAATCTCTAATCTTGATCCCAGATAAAGTGTTGAGGTCGATGGGACAAGATCTGTTGGAAGGTGGACCTTAAGGAATTCCACATCATCCAACTCGAGCATAGAACCACGAATGATTTGAAGAACCATGAAATATTGAAACCATCATGAAATTGCAGAACTTTATTGTGAACTTTGCTCGCCAGTTGCCTGGTTTTCAAGCAAAGCTCATGTCCAATTGCGCCAGCAAGCTGGTTTTCACAATAGGACTTATTTTTCTCTTTACTCTTTTTTTTTTCCTTTTTTCCTTTTTCCTTTTTTTTTTTCTCTTTTTTTTTATGTCCTACTCTACTTGAAAAAGAAAATCTTGTTCAAGTATATGAGTACTTCCAATGGAACCATGTTTGTAACAAGATGATAGATAAACTCATATGCAGGTTTGAAAGACACTCTTTGATATGTACCTGTATATGAGATGCCAACTGTCTTGATTTAGATGATGCCAAAAGATATTGAATAATTGAGCATTGGAATCCAATGACTGAGTTGAACCAAGATTCAATGTAATCTTGTCTTCCTTGTCTTTCCTCTATCATGAAATGCAAGTCTTCAAAGATATGATCTTCATTCATAGAATCTAGTGATAGGCATGCATGAGACTTTTCAATCTCTGGTTCCAATATCTCCTCTCTATCAATAGACATCCATGATTCTTGGACCTCATCTGAGTCTTCTTCTGCTGGTTGTTGTTCTTTAATGACAGCTGGTGAATCATTTTGCAATACCTCAGATTTGTAATTTGATTGAGGTGTTTTATTGTTGGGGATATGAAATGGTTGTGGAGGTAGTGGAGTGGGGAATCTTTGGGGTGCTTGTGTGGATGATAATGGGAAAGGTTGAATTGAGGTAAAATGAGGGTGATTTTGATGTTGTAGTGGAGGTAAATGGTATGAATAACATTGATGATGGTATTGAGGATAGAGAGGAAAAGATTGAGGATATGGTGGATTTCCTTGATAGGGCATTTGCCAACTTTGTTGCCAAGATTGGTTTTGAGGTTGGAATTGAGATGGCCAGGGTTTCCAAAGTTGGTTTTGAGGTTGTTGTGCATAACCTTGAAATTGTGCATAAGGATATTGCATCATATTGGGTTGATGAGGCTGCCATAGTCCTCTTGGAGCTACATAACAAAGTTGCTCTTGTGCTTGATTTGCTCCATTATTCTTCTGGTAAATTGCCTTCAACCCTGGTAATGATGGGCAATCTTCAGTAGTATGTGATCCTGCACAAATTTTACACCTTTTAATGTTATCAAGTGGACATTCATGCAAAGTATGTTTCTTTCTACATTTAGGGCAAAATATAAATGAAGCAACTTTTTGCTTGTTTTGCATTCTTAGCATGTTAGTTTGTTCATTTAAATTACCAAGAATGTTTAGCAAATTGTTAGGTTCAGTTTGACTTACCAATCTTGATGTTGACTTACTTACTTTTGCCACAAATGGATCTTGAGGGGACCTTACACACTTTGCTTTTCCTCTTGATATGTTCTTGCATAGTTCACAAATTTCTTGAAATGACAATCGATAAACATCTCCTTTTCCCACAAGATTAAGAAGATCAATCCATTCATCCTTTATAGCATTTAGTAGAAGAGTTTTTAATGCATCTGATCCTAAATTATGCAATTTAGATCTTTTGATACTATAAGTAAATCTCTCCACTAAATCTTCTAGGCTTTCACCCTCCTTTTGGTTCATCTTAAAGACTTCATTTCTAAGGTCATGGTGCATGCAATAACCTTTATATTTTTCCAAAAATACTCTTTTCATATCATCCCATGTCCTTATAGAATTTGTTCCTAAAGTCATGAGCCATCTAAGAGCTCTATCCTTCAATGTTGCCGGAAACAAATTCAATTTTTGTATGTGCAATGAGTAGCCATAAGATCTACAAATTATTTCAAATTCAAAAAGAAAGGTTTCCGGGTCTTCTGATCTCATACCTTTGAAGTTAGGAAGTACAGATGGATGGATGTTCTTCATTTGAATTTTGATATCAGTTTCTTGAATGGGAAATCCAAAAGGATCTTCCTCATTGTCATCATCTCCATCCATTTCTTCAACCTGCTTTATCACCTCTTCTTCTACCTGCAAAAATATGAATTCATGATGTGGATGTGTGGCTCTTACTGCACCACATGATATAGTGGGTGTGGTAGGTGATTGAAGTTTTTGTTTTTGTTTTTGTGGATGTAGGAAATCGGGATACCTAGTTACACTTCCCCGGCAACGGCGCCAAAATGTTTTGTCTCAACCTAGTCTCCTAAATTGAGCTCATTTAATTGTCAACCAGGGTCAGTAAACTGCTGAAGTGTGGTGCACTATATGTGCCTAAGTAACCTCTTCCTACTTCGTTGTGTTTAGTGTTTTCTGATGTTTTTGGTTTTATGGTTTTATTTTGAAAAAGAAAAGAACTAAGTGCTAACTGAAGGGAAACTATTGGTCAAAACAGAGTGAAGCCTAAACTATGATGGTAAATAAATGCAAATGCTAAAACAAAACAGAGTCTAACTATGACTAGCAACCAACAAATACAAAGCTTGATAATGACTCTATGGCAAAGAAACAAATCACAACATGAACTTGAAATGAACTTGAGAAATGGAATGCTAAGTGTAAATGAAGTTCTCCTAACTAAACAATCAACTCATAATATTACAAAAATCTAAATTAACCTATGATGCTGAAGTTATTCTATTCTGCAACTTGATTTATCACTACTAAGCCTTATTCAGAAATTTAGATATTTTCTAGAATAATGTTGGGAAAAAGGCTAGTGGTGAATTTGTAAAAGATTTGCAGAATAATCAAAGCCTTAAACTGATATTACTGACCTCTGTTCATATGATGATATATTAATAAAAGTTCAGAACAAAAGTAAGTTGTGATTAATGAAGGCCGAGAGACTAATTTTGACAACTAAAACTACTTAAAATACAATGGATAACATCAAGCTAGAACACTATCTATCAATATTAAAGGACAGTGATTACAACTAAATTAAAATGTCATTAATCTACTTGAAACAAAATGAATTAAAACTAAACTAAAGAAAGTCATTATCAAACTGAAAATGAAATAACAGAACTGAACCACATGCATTCTAACTCCGGAGTATTAAACCACAGTGCAACTAACTGTAATATGTAATGTAAATGAACGTGGAAAACATGAAGTTGATAAAACTATTGAAATTGGAAATTGAAAACGAAATCAAGCTAACGCTACTTATCTAAATCATACGGCAGACTTCTCGGGCATTAGGGGCGATCACTACCCGATTAGCTTGCATATAGCCTTAATTACATTCCGGCTCTTGCACTAAACCATTGTTTCTTTCATTGAAGGAGAAAAATATTGCAAAAACGAGTATTCACGGTTCGTAGCGAAGCCAAAAACTAACCAAAATCTAAACTTCTTCTCTCGGTTCCCCAAGCTTATTAATAGCAAATTTATATGATGGAGAAAATAAAGGGATAAAGTGTCTTTCCTAATAGATACCAAATAAAGACTCTAATCATGATTGTTCGCATAGTCTGTTGTCCTTGTCTGTTGGGAGTTGGAGTCTACTTCTAGTTTGATTCCCACGTGCTTAACACACAATAGAATTGTGCTCAGACTTTGTAGGGAGCAAGGAATGTGGATGAAGTGCGGAATTTACCCATATGCGCCTTTCTTTGAGCGACACACAACCCACCTCAAAGCGTAGAGCAGTTCTTGAGAATCGCGGTCGGCTGCAGATATACGTGCAGCAGCTATTTTGCAGAAAATTGTTAAAATAGCAAAAATCATGAAAATACAATATGTTAATCAATTGCATGTAACCTTTAAGAAATCCTAATCATTCTTCATTGATTTTAGGCTTATGAAGTGATAAAAGAGTGATGAAATGAGGTGAAGGTTTGTAAAAGAGAAGACAATTCTAAGGCTCAACATCCGCCACCATATATTGAGTTTTGTCGTGTTTTTTAATGTTTTTCGTGTGTTTTCACCCTGCGAATCACTAATCCTCCACCAGAGTTCGGTCCACCATCTCATCGCGGTTCCGTCCCAGATCTTCGTCCGCACGTCTATTCTATCCATCCACATTGTGTCTCCGCCACTTCCGTCATCCACAGTCGTGTTTTTCCTCACAGTTGGTTATCTTGCAGGGGTTCCAGAGATTGAAGATCGCCATGGTTTTACAAGGCAAGATGCATAGGCGAATTTAAATTTGAGGAGCCGGTACAGTTAAAGGAAGTCAAAGAAAGCTGCTGGCAGGAGATGCATTAAAGAAAGTATATTTCCGAACTCCGGAAATCTCTCAGCGCCATTAAAGACCGAGCTACCCTGTCAGAAGCAAATAAAAGCGGCAAAGTGTATCAGCACAGAACAAAAGGAAGATTGGAGCTGGTTTATGAAGGTTTTTAGCTTTAATATGAGTACAAAGGGGCAGAACAGCAAATCACAAACCCCGAAACGCAGACAAAAGTAACATCAGGGTTTTCATCAGCAGAATGTTTTTATTCTTCGAGGTCACGGCACCCATGCCGCTTTATGATGCGCCATGCCTCCGAAGGAGGCTTCCCAATCAAGCTACGGCTCGAAAACAGTCAGACATTAATGAGACAGTCCCTTCTAGCAGATTCATGCCATGTTCGTTCAAATCACCTAGAGTACTTCGGCCCTGCATGTGTGGTGTGTTTAAATGTAACATTAAAGATCCACCTACCTCCTCAGTCGGCCCTCTGTGTCTCTGCTGCTATAAAGCACAGAGGGATATCATTGTAATGGTTGTTGTTGCTTCATCAGTGAATTGCAAGCATTTTCTTCCGAGCCAGATTTTCTGTGTAACAGTTGTATGACAGGTTGAGAAATAGTATGTATTCAGGCTGAATGTAAAAGCTTTGGGCAGTGATGTACCTGATTGGTGTTGTGTTTAACATGATAAGCAATTTTCGTTGGATCCTGATCTACAGCAGTTGGTGATGTTTTTCTTATCTCTGTTTTATTTCCATTTCATTTCATGTTCTTCTGGCTGACACCTGAACGCATGACATAAGACTTACCCTTGTTAGGTACCTTATGTCCCAGCTCTCTCAGTCTTTAATGTTTTCTGTTTATATGTGTGTCCGAATGTTGTTTTGAATCAACTAAACCAGTGTAGTGGATGATTATTGCCTGCTCTCTGATGTGCAAGTTGATAGAATCAGTATTCAGATGTTTTTGCTAAGATTTAATTGAAAGAGGTTAGGAACATTGGGAGGTGTAAAGCCTTTCGCTGCCTCTGCATAACCTGCCCTTCCATATAAACCTTTTCAAAGATCCTTTGTGTTGCCTAAGGTTTCTTCCAAGCAGGCCTGGAGTTAAATGACCTCTGGCCTGATCTATAGATGAAATCAGATGGTTCCCATCCTTCATCCTCATTCCTTAATGTACCACCCCACCAGTCAGTCTTGGAGATCCAAGTGCTCTAGATGACTAGCCCAACTGAAGCTTACACATGGAACATAAGCAAATCCTTTCTTGACTCCATTGCCCAATGGCCTTAATGTTCCCTGAGCCATCTATTCTTGCCTAGCCTCTTTCTTTACCCTTACTGGTCTTTTGATGAAACCTTCCTTCCTGATTCTCAACAACCAAACTCAAACAATCAAACAAACAACCTTGAGCCTATAACTAGCCTAAAATCACAATTGAGAACTTCAAAGTCACATATCCTTTGAAAATAATAGAGAGATCCCTCTCTGGACCTAGGAGGGCTAGATCCTAAGGTCCCAAAGTGGTTCTATGTTGTCCCATCTTTTGGTCTCCGTCAACCTGGCCAAAACATGGGAACCCCAACAGTGGTCTCCTTCGGATGGGTCTCCAGTCATTCACGTCTCGCAAAGCTCGCCAGGGAAAGGGCAAACCTCTCCTGAGTCTCTCGACGATAGTCTCCTTACTTGAGTCGGCCTTAAGGGAAGAAAAAGGGCTCTTACAGCACAAAGGGTCTTGGGAAATTGGAGATTCAAGGCTTAGGCACTTCAAGACTAGCTTGCCATGGAATTGAGCAGGATTTTATAGATGGGGAAGGAGGGAGTTGGGATCCCTATTATTGTGGGAGTTGGGATCCAGTACCTAGTTGGAGCTTTCTCACGAAATTCGCTTCTTCTTCATCGGATATATAGCTGGATTCTTTGACAACTTCCTTTTCTTTTCCTCTTGCAGATACCTTAAAATCAGCTTCTCTGATTTGGGAAGGACCTCCTTGTCTCATTTCAAAAGCAGTCAGAGTACCATGTAATTGAACAATAGTAAGTGTTTGCAGATCTTGCCTTTCTTCAATCGCTGAAACTTTAGAGTCAAATTTTGAAGTCAAGGATCTTAAGACCTTTTCCACCAGAGTAGTATCAGTTATGGTTTCACCCAAATTTCTCATTCGATTTACAATATCATCCAGACGAAGAAAGAAACTGGCAACACTCTCATCACTATGCATCTTCAAATTTTCATATTCAATTCTAAGAGTTTGAAGTTTTGCACTTTTTACCTTTGTGTCTCCTTCATAGCTTAGAATGATTTTGTCCCATATTTCTTTTGCTGAATGTAGCTGCATCACTTTAGCAAATTCTGATTCAGACATGCTTCCTAATAAGACATTCACTGCTTCGGCATTGATTTCATACTTCTTCCTTTCAGCTGCATCAGTAGGAATACTTGTAGGATATTGATAGCCTTCTTCCACGATTGCCCATACATCTGCACCAAGACTTTGCAGATATGCTTTTGTTTGTACCTTCCAGAATATCAGATTGCTTCCATTGAATAGAGGTGGCTTTATAGACATTACTCCTTCTTGACTTCCCATTGTGACGGATCTCCTTTAAGCGATCAAGCTTCTGCACAAGGACCTGCTCTGATACCAATTGTTGGGAAAAATACTGAGAGGGGGGGGTGAATCAGTATTTACTGCATATTCAAACTTTTACTTTTTCATTCCTTTAAAACCCATACGCTACTTTGCTGAAGCCAACTAGCGTATACACGCGGATATCCTTCATAAAACTCGCGTATACACAGAGATCTAATTATGCCATTAGTTCTTCACTCATATCATTCCATCATTCATTCATTAGATGTTCTATAAACAGTAAACATGTGCAGTAAGAACAGAATAAACCATCACACAAAGCATCACACATGAACACCGGGATTTTTAGGTGGAAACCCAAGTCGGGAGAAAACCACCGCTGCAGTTGCTCGGCCTTCAATATTTTATTATAGAGAAAACATCTTACAACATATGTGCTGGCGCAGACTTGACCAGCACGCAGGCACCCACCTGCGCTCGTTTACCAGCCTCTTCTGGAAGGGAGCTCCAACCCCCTGAATCGTTTACACCAGGGAGCTATGACCCCCTGCTCTCGTTTACCAGCCTCACCTGGAAGGGAGCTACGACCCCCTGACTGAAGGCTACAACCCTCAGCACCTCTATGGACCACGTTTCATCAATTTTCACACTGGACCCTTTCCATATTTTTAAGCTCAATCATACAACCAAACTGATACATAGAACTCAGCACTGTAGAATACAGATAGCAGTAACACAGCAGAATAGATCAGACATTTCTTACCACAGACTTCAGCAAACCCTAGTTTGCATACGCGCTTTCCTTTCACTGATGTCGCGTATATACGCGCTTCCGTCCACACAAACTAGCGTATACCTCTGTATATATTTCATTGCGCATACGCTCTTTATCTTCAGCGAAGCCGCGTATATACGCGCTTCCTCTGTGACAAAATAGCGTATAGATCTTTAATCATAATAGAGCAGCATACTTCTTCAGATGTTCAGTTCAGATTTACCCTTTCACTTCAAACAGATGTTCGCCTCAATTCATATCTAAGCCTTCCATAATCAGATCTAGTAGATACAAGTACATTTCAGATCTAGATCCCCTTCATCATCATTGGTGCATCATACATTCAGATTTATCTTCAAGTGTAACCCTTTCCATTCAGATCTACTTCAGAGAGAAGTATTCATTCAAGCTCAGACATCTTGCACCCACACTTGTGATATGCATAATGAATTTCATCTCTTTATATAGGTTTATCCTTTTTCAATACCATGAGCCCCTTTTTCAATACCATGAGCCAAAACAACATTACTTCCGATGGTATTCCTGGACGGGGTCAATTAGGCGGATCATTACCCAATACAATGGGTCAATACCATGGTGGTTACCCCTGTTTTTTCACTTTTTGAGCGCTTTTGCCCATACGCGACTTGGAACTTTCTTTTCCGCGTGCATACGTGACTTACCTTAGACAGATCCGCGTATGCATAGAGACATACTCTTTTCATCATACTTTGAGCACATTCTGAATTCCTTTCTTCATTGCCTTCTGTGCACACTGTAGATACATCATATTTTCTTCATCAAGAACATATTCTAGCAAGCACAACTTCATCAAGTAAGTTGCCACCATCTTTATCAAGTGAGTTGCCATTCACGGACAACACTCAGCATCATATCATTTCATATCAGATTTACATCATTTACTAAGTCCATCAGGTCAATAATAACTTCATCAGGTGGTTTTCCATCAAGGACAACACATGTCAACAGTCGCATGTCTTCATCTTCATTCAGTGGGTTGCCATCAAGGACAACACTCTGCATCATATTTCCAACAATTTAGGCATGGGACAAGACAAATTGGCTCACTTCATAACTTTACACCAATTCATGAAGAAAATAGGGAATTAATGCTACTCGACCATTTGTTGATGACCTTTCTGAGGGATTCAAAATTCTGGACAAGTTTAGTTGAAATGGATAATTGTAACCACTCTCATCAAGTTTCCAAATAAGTTGAGAAGTCTTCTATATGGGTCAAGAAACAACATCCTTTATATGAGTGGTTTATATGATAAAATAAGTATTTGTAAGAGTACACATAAAATATTGCAATTTTCCTTTATACGAGTCTATAATTCAAATTTTCTCATTAATGGTTTATAAACTAAGGCTAGCTGCTTGTAAGTCTGTCTTTTGACATGGCACATTGCAGCAGAGATTTACTATTTATAGATGACTTATATTCCCAAATGAAAAAGGATGCTTAGCTCAACATGTTTTTTTGTTGGTCAAACTAAAGTAAATATTTTACTTCAAAGTTCAGTGTTTTACAATAATTTAGCAGAGCTCTAACATTAGGACCTCACCTACTTGAGCAAAGAGCTAGTTACTTTCTTGGCTCTCTGATTATGAAAATGGCTATGGATTCTTGTTTACATTCTCAGCCAAGACGAATATTTATAGGAATGATATAGATTCTGTGTGATATCAGAGCCAAAGTGGAGATGCTTGTCAACCTTATCTAGGGAGGGAAAATCCTATCTCCATGATGCATTATTCTCTATATTCATGTTTATTGATTAGTAATGGAACATCATGATTGAAATTTGAAAGTTAAATGAAGTCTTTCAGTCCTTATATGTATAGAATTTAAATGGAGACAAAGAACTAAAAGGAAAATTGCAATCTTTTATGTGTACTCTTACAAGGACTTGAAATGAGAAATGTAAATTCAAGTCTGTAATTCAAATTTGTAGATGAGTTGTGGATAACTCTCTACGGGCTATTGGACCTTTTTGTCATTTTAGATAGAATGAAAGAGAGAAATACTATTACTAAATGTTTTCCAATTTAGTATTTGTCAATTACAACAGGTTCATATGACATTGAAATGGTTTGGGCCAAGATTTAGATGAAAATTTGCGTAGCAATTGCATAAAGGGGCATGATGCCATAGCTACACCAGAACTGAACTAGTATCCCACAGTCAGTAGCAAGGCAATCTAATTTCAGTCAGCTCAAGATAGCTTTGTAGCTTTTATGCATCTCTAATAAGTATCTACTTAATTCTGCAATATATTTGTCTCGTTTTCTTCAATGTCTTCAGCAACTTGTTTACAGAGGTGTTTGATTATATAGTTTCTTCCAATGTGTCTACCCTATTGGTAGATATTTTTGTATTCATATATACTAGAGGCATATGTATGTTATGGAATGACAGAAATGTTATTCTGAAATAGTGTTGAAATGTAAAATACTGAAAGATGTTAAGAAGCGAATTTATTTAGGCACAGGACAAGACAAATTGGTTCACTTCATAACTTTACACCAATTCACGAAGAAAATAGGGAATTAATGCTACTTGACCATTTTTTGATGACCTTTTCCAGGGATTCAAAATTCTGGACAAGTTTAGTTGAAATGGATAATTGTGACCACTTTTGTCAAGTTTCCAAATAAGTTGAGAAGTCTCTGATATGGGTCAAGAAACAACATCCTTTATACGAGTGGTTTATATGAGAAAATAAGTCCTTGTAAGAGTACACACAAAAGATTGCAATTTTCCATTATACGAGTCTGTAATTCAAATTTTCTCATTAATGGTTTATAAACTGAGGCTAGCTGCTTGTACGTCTGTCTTTTGGCATGGCACATTGTAGCAGAGATTCACTGTTTACAGATGACTTATATTTCCAAATGAAAAAGGATGCTTAGCTCAACATGTTTTCTTGTTGGTCAAACTAAAGTAAATATTTTACTTAAAATTTCAGTGTTTTACAATAATTTAGTAGAGCTCTAGCATTAGGACCTCACCTACTTGGGCAAAGAGCTAGTAAAAATACTTAGTTATCCCTTGATTTATAGTGACAACACTAAACCAAACAATAAAACAGAGGCAATGTGGATGAATATCGCTAATGGAAATGGTCTTAAGCATCCCCACAAATACACCAACAATTTGAGGGCAAGTATCAACTTGGATTCTAGGTATTGATTTTTGACTTCAATGAAAGGTTTGCAAAATAAAAGGAACAACAATGTCTACAGGTTTAACAACAACTGGGCTTAAAGCCGCTGCCATTGTCAAGCATATTGGTAAGTACTCCGAGCATTACTCTTTCGTAGCTTTGCTTGACTGCAGAAACCTTGTTGGATACAACTTGTATAATCATATTTTTGGTACAAATTGCCAATTTTGTATATACGTTCATTTTTTTTGAATCATTGTTGGGTCTGCCAGGGAAAATTTTAATCATATCAAGCATCCATGCTGGTCTAGCTACTGGTCAGTTGTGCATACACATGTTATATATGTGGATATCCGATATGCAGTCAGGACAGGAGCCTTTGCACCTGAAAAGAAAACAGCTTAAGTTTCAGGTCTCTGTTCCTGCCCAGGATAGCACACATCGAACAGATTTAGAATAAATTTGGATGCTTATCCTTGGCCAGAATATGGGCCTTATCCATTCCTCAATGCTATGGTAAAAACCAGGCATGAAAGCCTCTAATCAAGCCCTTGTGCCCTTCAGATTTTTCAAAAAGGAATACTGTGGTACTCTGCCCTCAAGCACTTACATGTTGCATCAACATGGATCGACCTCTACTGGCATAGGTTCAAGGCTATATGATCCAGGTTCTACACATTGGTTAACCATCACATTGTTATACTCTTGAGAAGATGCCATTGAATCAATACAAATCACATTGTTATACTCTCGAGAAAATGCCATTGAATCAATACAAACAAATCACAGGAAAAATGCTTGAATGCACCAAAACAGAATATTAATGTGACTAAACTCCCTCATCACATTAGAATAACGAATCTTTGACCATACACTTCAGTAATCATGACTTTACACCATTCCTATAACCTTAGAGCAGTTACAACTTACTTGATTGTGCCAGTGCAGAATCGACCACTACAAGAGATAAGAAACATGATTTTCATCCATTGAATTCCACAATATGCCAGAACACCAAATTTTTATCCTCACGTACCATATCGATTAGTGTCATGCACCAGATCAGTTATTAATTTGTACAAGAATAAAATTTTGAGTGATTTGTTGACATTTTTAATCAATTCAACAAGCAAGAATGATATAATTGGTCGCAAAGGCACTTGATCACTCAAGAGAAAAGGGTAGGGTTGTAATGTGCTTCAATGTCATAACGGACTCTTTGGGTTACATGGAACGTCTGTTTCTGGTCTCTTATCAACATTTGGTGTGGGTGTTGTGATTGTGATGTTCATTTGGTTTGATTTGGGTGTCGTGATTGTGGTGTTTGTCGTGATTGTGTTTCCAAGGTAATTTTCTGTTATAAAAATCAGCAAGCTAGGGCTGATTTGTGGCATACATTGTAGTCCCCTATTTCCTTACATCTTCATGCATTCAAACTCTCTCATCTATGTTTCCTTGACTGAATTTTCCCAAGGTATGATAAGGCACTTGATCTTGGAGTTTTCCTTTGTCTTTCTCTTCTCACACCATTCATTCTTCAATTAGGTTAACTTTTCAATAAATCACTTTTGATCTCTACTATATAGCATTACAAGTTAGCAATCATATCCTTATGGAAACCTCCTTTGAGTTGGAGAAGAACCAACGAAAAGTGAGAGGAAGAGCTATTGTGGTGACAGTGGATAGCCTTTTTCAGCTGCACAAGACTAGCCCTTTGATGCTTGGGACTTTATATCATATGGGGCTGCTAGATTTTGTTCTAAAAATTCCTATTGATTAGGTATCTTCTTTTCATAGAATTGAACATCAAAGATATTATCAATGGTACAATTTCCTTTAGATACTAGAAAGAGCTAAAGAGATTTATTCATATATCATAGACTTGTAAGATGTTATCAACCAGTAAAGTGAAGCACAAATATAATTTATATCAGTCAGTCCATCCAAGGTATGAAGATCTTGGTATAAATGTATATGATTCAATTATTGTTTCTTGCTATGCTTTTAAAAGGCAAAAAGAATTTCAGAATAACATGTAGATAAACATAATTCATCAAACACTTGATTATTCAATGGAAGATTTTTCCAAACTATGGAATAAATGCTACTCATAATGGTCTATATTCTAGAACTCAGTCAAGAAAGATAGACTTGTCACATACCTCATTCCACAACTCTCCATGCGCAAGACGTGGATACAAATGTGCTTTCGGGTTTGCAAAACTGATCATGTTGGAAATCACCAACAATTTTGGCTGTGCAGTGCAAAAAAGATTAGTCTATGAGCACTCTAAATCAAACGTATGTGCTATGTCTATAGCCTGCAATATTATTTTTTTCTCATAAATTGTACAAATCGAAAGATGATAAGGCCAGAAATAAATTAGAAACAGACTTATTTGTTTTCTTTTTAGTTAATGAACAATATCATATTTCTTTCCAATATCTCTTTTCTAGTATATCTCATGTATTGTATAGAATGTGATAATCCCTACGTACTCCCCTATGCCATAAATTTGAAAACAGATGTTCTTGCTAGTCCCACTAAATATTTGGGGCTTCCACAAACACAAACACAGCTTTTTTCTTTACATTAATAAAATAAAGAAATCATAACTCAAGACACAAGGAATATTAAAGCTTAGCGCACAACAGAGAACCCAAGTTGTGGAGGGAAACAAGACAAGAGGCTATAAATGTGAGGTTTAATTTCTTCAACTATCAACCATTTTTATAGGTAGATTTTACACTACAACTTCGAGTCCAAGGGACTATGAGATTTGATCCTTTCTTAAGTTGATTTTCTATAGTGGTGTTGTTTTTCTTTTAAATGTAATCCAGAACCCCATAGATGGCTCTAGATTTATATGGTTTCAAAATCTTTCAAGTTTCTAAATCAATAGTGAGAAATTTGTATCAACTAAACTTCACCAATTTAGGTGAAAACAGAACCCAACTTCAATGCAATATCCAAACTCATGCCATGTCATCTAAATAGGTAAACATAAGTATCCTTAATGGAGAAGATAATTGTGCAATCACATGGATCAACATAAACAATTTTCAGCCTGAAGGTAGGATGCAAGGGTTTGACAAATGCGCAGTTTTGTAGCTAAACTTGCAGGAAGGTTTGGAAAGGCTGTCTTAATTTCTGGATATTAAAGAAGATCCATGTCCCTAGTTGAATCATGCTATTAACAACCTAACTACGCCTTAGTTCCTCCCATTCAAACCCTCTTGATCATTGGCCTCAAGTCCATAGTCCAACTGGGTAAACAATGGTAGACTATTCCCATAATAAAGAAAAATGATAAAATCAGAAGATTAGTATGGCGACTCTACTTGAAGGAATTTCAAGAAGGATATAACCTATAAGAAGTTTCTCACAAAATCTTGTTCCACTACTCGCTGAACCTGACACATATTATAGAAGAAGGCAAGTGAACAATTCACCCAGGATCAAGGTTGCGGGGAAGCTTCAAACCCCCCTCGTTCCCATTTCTGAAACGCGCTCCGTGCGGGAGCGTTTTGGAAACGCTCGAAAACACGCTCCCAAAAATGCTTCCTCGGGGGAGCATTTTCAGGAGCGCGTTTCCGAACCTGTTAAAACGCTCCCTGCCTTTTCGAGAGCGTTTCCGGAAACGCTCAGGAGCGAACGCTCCCTGAGCGCTTCTGGCGTTTAAAAAACGTTTTTTAAACGCCGAAAGCGGTCAGCGAGCGTTCGCTCCCGAACGCTCCCCGGAACAAAAATGGCCAGAAATGGGTTTTAGGGCTGATGTGGAGGTAAGGGAAGCATTGACTTTTCATGGTAATTTTAAATTCTTAAAGTAAAAGTGACATTTCCTTTATTTTTCATTTTCATCCTTTTACTTTAAGAATTTAACATTAGTCTCTTGAATGCTTATGGTTCTCATATCATGCATAGATCGATAGATCGATAGATCTAGTTCTATTATTATAATCATTATTGTTTTCTTTATATATTTGGTGGTTTGAGGAAAGATATTTTATTTCCTTTCACTTTGTGGCATGATTTCGACATCTTCACCTTTTAGAATATAGTAAAATATTTTTCTTATCATAGATTTTTCTTGGAAAAGAATTATTGAGAGTTAGGTGCAAATGCACAATGTTGTGTAGCATTAGTGTGATAAATATGGGATAGTGCAAAGCATAGTTTTGAAGATTAGTCTAAGTTGACTCGTACCTAATCAACTCAGTCAAGTTGATTGTTGGTTGAACGGCTAATTGTTGGTTCAATGGACAGAAGGTCTTGCAGGCACAAATACCAAAGGGAAAGATGGAGCCCATCATGGGGTACTCTTTGTAATTCTCCACCACCGCTACCTTCCATTCTTCCTCAAACTCCTCTCCAACCTCAATATCAGTTCTAGTAGTAGCATGAGAAACAACACTACGCTTAGCAGAACTAGAAGAACGTGTTTTCCAAACTACACGAAAACTACTTCCCTCACGAGTCACCATGTGCCATGCTTGGTCTCAGTGGTTCTGTTCCTTCTACTCCTGGTTCAATTACCATATCTTCATTGGAACCAACACCCCGAACTCCACTAGACAACGATTCACCATTTTGTAGTAGTGATTCGCCATTTGTACTGGTGATTCGCCATGATTTTATAGGATAATATAATCTCGTGGAGAGATTCGCCAAAAAATTATATATACATATTATATTATTAATAAAATCGCCTTCCATTTTTCCTATGTATCATGGGGATTCGCCTATTTATTATATATATAAATTTAGGGGGGTTCTTAAAATTTTCCCTACTTCGGGGTTAGCGCTTTGGTCACGGCGCTGGGTTATATGGAGAGAAAGGTTACAGGGCTAGCGGAGAAGGGGCTGAGGCCTATTATATGGTCCGAAAGTGGGTTTTTTACCCTTTTTAATGCATTTTGAGGCCTGAGGAGGGTAACGATAGAGAGATAGAGGGGAATTTTTAGGAAACAAAGGGCAAGGATGGGACTTGAAATAGATTTTGGAGGAATTTAGGAGGTTGATGGAGACATTAGGGGGAACAAAAGGGAATTTAGAAGAAGGGGGAAAAAGGATAGAATGGGGGGGAAATGCAGGGATAGAAGGGGCAAAATAAAGCCTTTTGGAGCATAATTCTTTATCAGCAAGGCTTATTGGCTTAAATCAGCATAGGGAAACAATCACAAGTTAGGGGACTTGACAAGGCTGCAAGGATGTTGTGTTTTCAAGGGGAATGCATTCCTTGCAGGCTTACAGAACAAACTAGCCCCTTGCTTGCTAGTGAAGAAATTTATAAGGGGCTAACAGTGGCTCCACATGGGAATGAATTCTTCTTGAAGGAGTCAAGAATTCAGAGAGTAGATATTTGGAGTAGGTTGGTGGCCTGATGCTTGGCACATCCCTTTATTTCTTTGATCAGCTGCCACAATATGAAGACATTACATCAGCAGAAAACTTTCCCAACAAACTACCTACCCATCCTACAATCCTAGCATTTTTTCTTCTTGGGTGCATTTGAACTAGCAGACCCTTTTCATCATTTATTTTTCACAAACAAGAAAAAAAATCTATTCTCTTTCTACCCTTATTGCTCCATGAGACCAGATTAGACTGTTGGTCTCATATGTTTCTCTACCTAATCTAATATCTGCTGGGATTAAACTGTCCAACAAATTTCTTCTCTACATTCTAAGACAGGAAATTGAAAAACAGTCAAGCCAGGATTAGACTGTCTGACTTGCTGTGGGTCCAAGGCATAAAGACCATTGCTCATGGACGAAATTTGCAGAAAACTGAAAACAAAAATATGAAGGCTTGAGATCTGGAACTTGTAGTATCCTTCTTTTCTTTTTGTGACTCAAGTTTTGAGCATGTTAGAGTCACTTCCTTTTCTTCATTTTAGCTCTGGTTTTGGGCATGTTAGAGCTGATTCTTCTTTCTTCTTTTCTGGTCCAGATTTTGGGCATGTTAGGACTAGCTGTTTTACTTTCTTTGGCTCAGGTTTTGAGCTTATTAGAGCCAATCTTTTGCACATTAGAGGTTCATGTTTTAAGCATGTCTGAACCTCTCCCTTTCCTCTGTTTTTTTTAAACGTTTTTTTCTTTTCTTTGAAAATAAAAAATGCAATGGTATGTACAATGGAAATGGAAACTAGAAAATGTAAATTAGCAGAAGTAATGTTTGAGCATCCTGCCATTGACAGGAACCCCAAACAGCTCAGTGCCATCTAATTCTTGTAAAAAGAAAGCATTGGGACCCACAGTGGCCTGGACGAGGTATGGACCTTGCCACAAACTGTCAAATTTACTGTGCTTTCCTTTATCCTCTCTTCTCGAATCCCAATTCAGAACCTTGTCTCCAACTTTGAAATTTGCAGCTTTGGTTCTTTTTTCAAACAATTTCTTTATATTCTCCTAAACTTTCACTGATCTGTAGTAGACCTATTCCCTTGTTTGCTGAAGATGGATTGTTTGGCTTATTCTCCTCACCATAATATCTTCCTCTGTTTGGATCTCTTAGACCAGCTTGATCACTGGTATCCCAAGGCTGGTAGGAAACACTGCTTCTGTTCCATAGACAAGCTGAAATGGTAACATGCCAATGGACTTCTTTGTTGTAAGCCTGTCAGCCCACAAAGCATGCACTAACTTGTTATGCCATGATCTTTTGTTCTCTTCCAGCAGCTTTTTGACGATGATCACCAGGCTCTTGTTTGATGATTCAACTAATCCATTACCTTGAGGGTAATAGGCAGTTGAATTACCAAGTGCTATTTGATACTTGTGACAAAAATCAACCATCTTTTCGGATCCAAAATCAGTAGCATTATCAGTGATTATTTTCCTTGGGCAGCCAAACCGAGAGAGGATGTGACCCTCTAGGAAACTTATGATGACTGAATCTGTGGCATTCCTAGTGGGTATGGCCTCTATCCACTTTGTGAAATAGTCTGTGGCTGTTAGGATCTATTTGTGTTGTGTAGAAGAAGCAGGGTGAATCTCTCCTATGAAATCTAGGCCCCGTTGCAGAAAGGGACCCTCAACAGTGATGGGTTGTAGGGGTAAAGGGAGGATTTTTATTTTGCCTTCAAATATCTGGCATTTGTGGCAGGCAAATATCATTTTATGGACATAATTGAAGAGTGTTGGACAAAAGTAGCCAGCTCTGAGTATTTTGTTGGCAGTGGCTTTCCAACTCAGGTGGCCTCCACATTCTCCAACATGGAATTCTTGTTTAACCCTCTCTGCCTCATTTTCAGGAAACCATTTAAACAATAGGCCATTAGGATTCTTCCAGTATCAAAATGCAGTAATTTCTGGCTTTTAGCTTTAAGAATCTAGCCTTGGTTTTTGATAGTTCGGGAGGGGCATTGAGGTGTGTAAGCACATATAAAATGTCAGAATACCACGGAGAGCTCTGAGATTTTTCCTCAACAGTGGGATCATGCAATTCTTGTTGCTCATCCAAGGTATTTATCATGTTAATGTCTAGGGCTTGTAAGTTTGATTCAACCATTAATTTAGCTAAGCCCTAACCTTTAATCAGTTTGGTGGGCTTTATCTCAAGGTCATACTCTAAGATCACAACTATCCATTTGCCCCTTTTCCCATCTGGGTCCTAGGATAGTATATCTTTGACTATGATGTTGGGCGCATAAGCTATAGTGTGGGAATGTAGTATGTACACCCTGAAGTCTTTCAAGGCCTTAATCATAACATAGGCCTGTTTCTCCATGATATTGTATTTCAAGGGTGCATCTCTGAGTGCTTTGCTAAAGAAGGCAATTGGCTGCTCCATTCCCAATGTTTTTTTCTGCAGCAAGACTGCAGCCACTGTATGCTCAGAGGCGAATGAAAAGATCAGGAAATATTTGGAGAAATCTGGGTTGATTAGGACGGGAGCTTGGGTAAGTGCAAGTTTCACGAATTCAAAATATTGTTTAGCTCTTATAGTTCATTTAAATCCTGCACCTTTCTTCAGCATGTTAGTCATGTTCCTAAGGTGTTCAGCCAAATTTGGAATAAACCTCCTAAGGAAGTTAATCTTCCCAAAGAAAGACTGTAATTCCTTGATGTTTCTGGGGTGTGTGATCTATAGTATTCCCTCAACTCGTTGTGGGTCTATCCTGATTCCCTTTTCGGATATAATGTGGCCAAGGATTTTACCCTCCTGTAGCCCAAAGAAAGTCTTTTTAGGATTCAGGGACAGACCAAACCTTCTACATTTTTCGAATACTTTCCTCAGATGTTTCAGGTGTTCTTCTTCGGTCTTGGAAAAGACTGTTATGTCATCTAAGTAGATAACAATGAAGTGCCCTATCTCATCTTAAAATTCTATGTCCATCGCTCTTTGGAAGGTGGCTCCAGCGTTCATCAATCCAAAAGGCATCTTCACATACATGAAGGTACCCCATGGAGTGGTAAAATATGTTTTGAGTTGGTCTTCTGGGATCACTAAGACTTGGTTATAACCGGAGAAACCATCTAGCAGGGAGATCCTTTTAGAGCCTACTACCCTCTGAAGAATATGTTCCATTTTTGGTAGAGGGTAATTGTCCTTGAGTGAGGCTCTATTGAGATTCCTGAAATCTATACACAATCTGATTTCCCCTGTTTTCTTCCTTACAGCCATTAAGTTTGATACCCAATTAGAGAACCTTACAGGCACAATTATACCTACTTCATACATCTTCTTGATCTCTTTCTCTACTGCAGGCAATTGTTTGGGATTGATTCTGCGAAGTTTTTGCCTAAAGGGATTCTAATTTTCTTTCAAGGGTATTTTTTGCTGGATGATATTTGTGTCATAGGCCTTTAAGTCCTCATAGCTCCATGCAAACACATCAATGAATTCCTTGAAAAGGTCAATGTATTTCTTCTTCATGTTTGCAGGTAAAGACTTAGCCAGTTTAATCATTTTGGGCTTCTCTTCAGTGCCTATGTTGCATTCTTCCACATCAGAGTCTGCATGTTCTATAGTGGGATTTTTTTCCACATCATCAAAGTCAAAGAGGTCCTCTAAGGGTGCCAGGCCTCTGGGTATATTCTTATCTTTGGCCTGCAGCACCTCTACCTCTTCACTATCTGCATTTTCACATTTTCGGTCTGGATTTCCAGTCTGTTCATCTAAAGAATTTATTTCTATGTTACAGGGTGTTTCTTCCTCATCTGAGGATTCTTCACTTAGGCAGCTATTGTCAGATTTGGAGTCTGAATCAGAAAATTCAAACTCATTTCTGCCTACCAGAAAATCTTCAATCTGTTTATCACCTTCAAAAACCTGCCAATATTTTTCGTTATCTAGCACAGAAGGTCTGAATTTGGTCTGAATGATGATCTGTTGATCACTGGGAGTCTTGGGGTAGGAACTGGCTAGGCAAGCTAATCCGTTTGCAATGGCATTTTGACTCCTAGGGACGAACACCAGTTTATACTCAAAAAATGTTTTCAATATGTCCTCAGCATCATTCCTATACGCCCTCAGCCTAGGATGCTTGGCTGTGTATTCTCTATTAACCTGTTTAATTACTAACTCTGAGTCTCCCCTTATGGCTATCCTACGGGCCCCTATTTTCTTCAATAGATTTAGACCCAGGATTAGAGTCTCGTATTCAGCAACATTATTTATGCATTTTAAATGCAGACTACAGGCGTGTCTTTCAGAATAGTCATTTTCTGTGTTGTGTAACCATACCCCTACCCCCGTAGTCCTTTTAGTATAGGACCCGTCAAAGCTCATTTCCCATAAGGGGCTATTCTCATGATTATCATTGTTTTCTCCCCTACAGCTAGGTTCACCATTATATTGCTCTATAGGGTATGTACTGGGCTGTGGGTCGTTTTGTTCCTCGTGAAATGTATGAGTTTCAGGGATCTGGCCAGTTGGTTTTTTACGCTCTGTTTCTTGTTCACTCGAAGTTAGGTCTCCACCGCATATCCTACAGGTTTCGTTGCAGTTTTCTTCTTCGTTGTCCTTTAAATCCAGAGCAACCATTATGTTAAAGTCGATAGCTTCTGCCCCTCCGTTTGTATCTCTGTTTTGGGACTCTGGCCCTTCTAAGGATTCATCATTACAAAAGATGAAGGAGTCAAGGTTTGTATGTATAGAAAAAACAGGTGAATTTTCTGGTTTTTTGGGGCTACTGACTAGGAATTTCATCTGTGTCTCCCTAAGTTGGCCAAAGATTGGGATTGTGGCATATGAGCCATCCATCTGCATTGTACCCTGCAGCTTGGCTCCCCATGATCTTGATAATAACATGCCATACTTGGGTGGCACATCTGCCACCACAACATCCATGACCATACATTTAGCTGGGATTTCAGTTAAGCTCACACACAAGTCTTTGATCAGGCCTAGGCATTTTACTCTACTAGAGTCGAAAGAGCATAAATCTTTGTAGGGTCTGGTTATCTTGAGACCTAGTCTTTCCATGACTACTTTAGGCATTAGGTTGTGAGATGCTCCAGAATCGTGCATTGCATTATGCAAGATCTTGTCATGAATGTTGAGACTGATATAGAAAGGCGAAAATATCCCTTCCTGAAAATTCCCCTCTATCTTAGGTCCAAATAGGAGGGTAGGTTGATCATCATTCAGATTTACAGAGTCACCATTCTCACCTAAGTTTAATGCTTTCAAAATTTGGGCTTTATATACATCCTGAGTGGCCAGCTGAGAAAGTGGGACAGAGATTTTAATTTTTGCAATCTCACTCTCCAAATTGAAAGTGGAATGACTCTTGGGAATGCTCAACTTTGTTCTATTTTCCACTGCCTTAGTGACTGAATCAGTGGGCTGATTCTCGTTATGTATAGTGTTTGTGACAATTTTATCAGGAGCACTAACTGTAGTGCTAGTGCTGCTAGTTGTTTGGTTTTGTTTATCACTCCTTTGGTTGTCTTTTTCTTTGTTTTTTCCAGAACCCTCAGCTGCTAATTTGTTACTTTCAGCAATTGCTTTAGAAGTTTTCTCAGGCCTCTTTTTGATGGTAGTCTCAGAAGATTTGGGTTTGGTAGTTTCCTGACTCTTTTTGCTTCTAAGTTCATATTGCTCTCTAACCATGACAACCATTTTTTCCATCATTTGCCGCTAATCTTTCCACATTTTTAGACAATTTATCATAATTTTGGTCAGATGTGGAAGTTACATTGTCATTTATGTATGTCACCCTTCTCTCAGATTTCAGTCTTGCTCTTTTTTCAATCAGATTCGCCTCTATATTCACTGCTCCTTTCTGCATGTCCTCAAGTGTGTTGTATTCCTTATCCCTAAGCTCATAGGCCATGTCAGTGTCAAAGCCTTCAGGGTATTTTGCTAGGGCCATGCCTTGTGGAGGTTTCATATGCGGAGGGAGAGCATTATAAATGCTGTTGAACCTTGTTGTGTAATCATGGACACTCTCTCCTGTGTTTCTTTTGAGGGTCATGTATTCTGCCAGGAGTTGGCGAGGGTTTGCCCTAGTTTCCCATTTGTTTATGAAAGTCTGATATAGAGCTGGGAGATCGTTTATGCTACTTGGAGGTAGGCCTTTGAACCATTTCTTCACATCACCCCCTAAGCTCTGGGAAAAAATTCTCATTTTGACAGTATCATCATCAATTTCCATGTAGTCAAAAGAATCTTCCATCTTATCTACATGTTGTTGGGCTGTGATGGGATCTTTTGCAGTGAAGTGTGGGATTTTTGACTGATAATCATTCGGTAATGGTACTAGAGGCTGAGGTAAGACCAAAGGTGCATACCAGGCTGCCATGGTGGTGTTTTGATGAGGTAAAGGGGCTTGGGCAGCAGGAATATGGATGACAGGGACATTATGACCAGCAGAAGACTGGTGAGCATACCTAGGGTGAATGAGCCCCAAGTTTTGTATGAAGTGTATATTAGGAGGTGTAGAAGGAGGGGTGAGTCTATTCCCAAGGTATCTACCACTTTGCTGTGGTGAATCAGGAAGCTCAGGGTCTGGCTGGTCTAAGCTACTGAATGACCTAGTTCTAGGTAAGCTGTTAGGTAGGTCTAGGTCAAAGTGAAAGTGTGATAGAGCTGTAAGATCTTCTGGTGCAGAATTAGCTCTGTGGATGTGGTTGGAAATAGTTGGTCTTTTAGGTGTAGCAGCTCTCTTGAGGATGTTCTCAGGATGTTCAACTACTTCAGGTGGGTCTGGGTTAGGGTAAGCTCTTGTATGAATGGTTCTAGAAGTTAGAATGTTGTTTTCTGATCAAGAAGCCTAACCCTACTCGTTACTTCTACCGTGGTTGATGTTGTTAAGGAGGCTGGTCTTCTAGTGGAGTCTAATGTGAACCAAGATAATCAGCAGGCCTACTGATCACCAGTGGAGTCTTTGAAACGTTTATGGAATATTGGAGTCGCCAGGTGGAGGGTTTAGGATGTTTTTTGGAGGGTACACTGTCCACCACAGTGCTCTTGAGATGTCCCTTTTCGAGGATATCTTCAAACACAACAAACTCTAACCAGAGATTGAATAGGAGGGCATTTACCAGATATGTCACCTCTGAAAGAGTGTGAGATCCAGAGGCTACCTGGCCCTTTCCAGACTCTATCCAATAGTATGGGAAAACGCAACAAATGGTGTAGAGGTTGATGTGAGAATAGGAGTGTTTAACTGCCAACCTAACCAGAGATTGTAGGTCTTTTGAATGCCTAAGGATGTTTAAGGTGAAATTCACTCAAGATTTCCCCAGCGGAGTCGCCATTATGTTGGAGTCGCCATTATGTTGGGGTCCCCATTTTTTGGCCAGATTGGCAAGACCAAAAGATGAGACAACATCAGAACCACTTTCATACCTCAGGATCTAGCCCTCCTAGGTCCAGAGAGGGATCTCTCTATGATTGTCAAAGGTACATGTATTTGAAGCTCTATGTTAAGATGTTAGGCTAGTTATAGGCACAAGGTTAATTTGTTTTGTTTGGTTTGGTTTGGTTGCAGGTTATCAGGATGGAAGGATTCAATGTAAGACAGAGCTGAGCAAAGAGGAATAAGGTAGAGGTGAAATGTTCCGGGAAATATTCAAAACCATTGGGCAATGGAGTCAGGAAAGGATTTGCTTGCTACTCAATAGGCAGGCTTTCAATTGGGCTAGTCATCTGAAACATAGGATCTTCTAGATGATTATGTGATGTGGAAAGGTAGGAGGGAGGAGATAACACAGATTCAGAGCACAAATTTAAAGACTAGCAGGTTGCACAAGGATCCTAGTGGACAGGGCTAACTCTTATCCCTATTGTTCCCAAATCTTCCAACTAAATCTATAACAAGAAAACATCTAAGAACTGAATTCATTTAATTCATACATCAGAGAGCAGGAAATAACATCCACTACACTGGTTAAACCAACTTAAATCATTTCTTAGATAATACATTCAGAAGAGAAACATAAATGGCAAGGAGAGCAGAAACATAGGGTACCTAACAAGGGTAAATCTTATGCCAATATTCTGATGCAAGCTAGTAGAAACGAAATGAAATGAATGTAAACACAAAGACAGGAAAACATCACCGCTGCTTCAGATCATGATCCAAAGAAATGTGCTTGTCATATTAAATAGCAATACCAATCGAATACAACATTGCTAATAGCTGAATACTCAGTCTGAAAACATCTCCTTCAACCTATCTTACAATCTTTACACAGAGACTGTGTCTCAAAAGAAACTACTTGCAGTTCTCTGATAACTGATCAACAACCATTACAATGAGTTCTTCATGAATTTATATCTCCGGAGGAGCAGAGGAGGTAGGTGGAGAACTAAATGCAGTATTAAACTTCTGAAAAGAGAAAGGGTCGAAGCCCATTCTGTATAAATCCTGTGCATTAATCTCTGGTGTTCTTTGGGTGAATGAATGATCTTCTTCAGACTGTGAATTACTCTGATATGACTCTAATGTTTCTGAACGCAGTACTGTGTGATGCTATTGATGAATAAATAAAGATAAATAAATGATAAAGAAATCTGCCATACTGATGAAATAAATGCTCTGATAGTGCTGGGGCTGTTTCAAGGTGGAAAATCTCTCCAGAACACGGTATAGATTGAACATTGCATGGGCGCATTGTCCTTTATGGAGGAAAAAAGCCTTTTGCTGCTGTATAAAACCCTGATATGCATTGATTTCTACGCGCTGTACTCTTTGAGCGCTCCCTGGGTCTCCAATCTGGTGTTTTGCCTGTGAATCTTTGAACCTAAGGCTTATGTTTCTCCAATTGCGTGCCTTGAGCTCTCTGCTGATCCATTTATATCTCTGCCTGTGAAACCTGTATATTAATGGCGCCGGAACAATTTTACAGGGCCAAAACCTGTTCTTTAAATGAAAATCCCGTTGTGGTACCTCTCCAGGCCTTTTTCATGATCTTTGCCTCTGCATATGATCTTCCCATGTATTTTATGTCATTGTGACAGAGTTTGCAAATCATGGTAGATTTCACCACCTCAAAACCCTGCAAAACACGAAAACTTGTTACGAAATCCATAAATGGGGGTAGTGGATGAGACGGGGATGACGAGGATGGCCATGCAGACTGGTGGGATGATGAAACAGTGCACAAACATGGTGGAGAATGCGATTTGACAGCGGGATGTGGTCTGGTGGACGTTTGCAGAGCACAATAGAAAATTATACAAAACATATGAAAATCGACCTTTGAATGAATATATGCAACGGAATGGGCGGATGCACGTGGGAATGATGAGGGGGTGACGTGGCGATAGCGGAAAAGTCATTAGTGGGCAAACGAATCTGGGCCGTCCGATCTCGGCAGAGATCGACGGCTGAAAATGCATCGGAGGGCGATGGAAAGCAGGCCATACCCTAATTTATCACGTGTGCATCTGAGTTAACAATCGCGCATCTTCGGCGAGCGATAACCGTTGGATGACCCACCCCAGATTGGACGGTCCACGGCAATATCGTTGGGCATCCGTGTCCGAACAATAATGCGCAATGGATGACATTTAACGCGCGGGGACGACGGTTTTGAAAAAGGTACAGGGGACAAGTGTCGAGTGCTGTATGGAATTGCTGGGCGATGAGGGAATACTGCCTACCGCCTGAAGGCAGTGCGATGAAAACTGGGCTGTTTCTGAACAATGAAAGCGGGGGGGGGGGGGGACCATCGGGACGGGTGGATTCCGCAGCGTCGGATCTGTACAGATCAACGGTTGAAAAAATGCCCGATAAACATATGGGACAAGTGCCTTTGGGGTTATTGCTTTGGTCACGGTGCTAGGTTATATGGAGAGAAAGGTTACGGGGCTAGCGGAGAAGGGGCTGAGGCCTATTATATGGTCCGAAGGTGGGTTTTTAACCATTTTTAATCCATTTTGAGGCTTGAGGAGGGTAACGATAAAGAGATAGAGGGGAGTTTTTAGGAAACAAAGGGAAAGGGTGGGACTTGATGTAGATTTTGGAGGAATTTAGGAGGTTGATGGGGATATTAGGGGGAATAAAAGGGGATTTAGAAGAAGGGGAAAAAAGGATAGAATGGGGGAAAAATGCAGGGATACAAGGGGCGAAATAAAGCCCTTTGGAGCATGATTCTTTATACGCAAGGCTTATTGGCTTAAATCAGCAGAGGGAAACAGTCACAAGGTAGGGAACTTGACAAGGCTGCAAGGATGATGTGTTTTCAAGGGAAATGCATTCCTTGCAGCTTATAGAACAAACTAGCCCCTTGCTTGCTAGTCAAGAAATTTATAAGGGGCTAACACCTTCTAAAGGCTTAATGGGTGTTGAATTCTTTTTAGGGGCCATTTTAGAAACCAATACTGGATATCTGTTAATACCACAATATGCCGGCGCTTAATCACGCATCGCAAAATCAAAAGCCTATGTATTTTGGCCCGCTTTCCCTTTTCTCCGATGCGATTAAATCCTAACCATTGATCTCGCTAGATTCGATGAGTCTCCGCGCTTCATCGCATCATGCTCATCCATTCTATAAGTCCTCCGAGCTATAAACCCGCGGATTAAATCTTCACCGTTGATCTCTCCTAGATCTAACGGTCCGCGCTCAATCACATCGACACATTTCATTGTCACTTTACCCTTTGACCTCCGCCGATCGCGATCCTCGTGCAGCTTAAGATCTCCGTCGTTGATCTGCTCTTAATCCAACGCCCGCATTCATCCTTTCTTCTCCGCTCATTATAAAAAGGAATGGGTCTTCTCTCCTTTGTATTTCTCACAATTTCCTTTGAAAACTCGACCTTTTTCTATAAAATCTTGTTTCCCGACAAAAAGGTTTAAAAGGAATCCTGACCGTCGCATCTTTGAAAATCTAAGGCCATCGGGGCATTATTCTTCCACCCATTCCATTTCTTTTCATTTCTTCCTATCTCTGTTTCATTTTTTAATCTTAATTTCTCATCATCAAGAAATTGAACGATTGAATAGCCTATTTCATCGTCCATTGCACTCGCCAATTTTCACTAACGTCACTTGGACCCCGCATATACTTTACCCCGCAGTGCTTCATCCAGTCATGCTCAGACGCACACCGTCGGATCCGGATCCTCCAATCCAATGGCCCGACGATCCATATCAGCGTCAATTTTTGAACCGCGTTTCCACAATGCGCAAATTTTATACGTATAAGAGTGGTTTTAGAAATCCATCGCGGTCGAACGCAGACCCTATATCACGTTCCAACAGAAAAAAATGCATATCACCCAAACGCATACGCGAGAACACCGCCGATTTTTCTCGTAATACCACTTCCCTTCATTAACATTACTTTTTCATCTTTTAATCTTAGCACATCGATCTTTGAGATCGGACGGTCCTGTTTTTAATATTGCCCCCATTCCCTTTTCACCCCAAATCTCTCCTAAAAGTCTTGATCGAGCGAATCTCCACCGTTGATTATGCTAATCCAATGGCTCTTTATTTCGCTCCCCGCACCCAAAACCTCCAAAGTCGTTTAAACCTATCATCAGCGGGATTTTATTAACTTTTCTGTGCGTTTTTACACAGGATATTAAGGTTTTGTTCACAGCTTTTAAAATAAAAAAATCTAGGACATGACACGATCCCCAGGAATTTATTCATGAAGAAAAGTGAATCCGATGATTCAAATGATGATTCCACCTATGTTTCATGCAGTGTTGGTGAAGTCACAAAACCTCGCGCACGCCCGCAAGACAACCAAAAACACGATGAATATCAAACAGTAGAAAGAGTATCAACGTACAAAGGATTGAAATCAAAGTAGTAAATGAAGATTAAATGATTTCAAATAGAGTTTAAAAGGGATTAAGGCACCAATTCGAGAATCAAAGGCCTAATCCACGAATTGTTAAAGGATAAAGACCGGAAATAAAAGATCAAGGCATGATTAGGCTTGAGACACAGAGTAAAGCAAAATTAAAAGTGTTTTTAACAATAAATAAAGAAATATATCGGTCCGAAGGAGCCTCCACCGCCACATCGCAGGCTAATTGAATCCTCTCTAGCTACCAAAGTGCCACGCTTGCATCTCTCCATAAAATAATAGAAGCTGCGTAGTTATTTCCTCAGTATGATATTTTGTTCAAAGTGCGACTACAGTTATTGCTAACTCGCCTCAAGAATTTTTAAAAGTCAACGAAAAAAGCGCACACGCACACAAAACTTTTAAATTTTAGAAAACCAATTAATACAGAAAGTATCATACGAAACTTATCTAATGAGCCCCTCAAAGGCCGAGAAGCATTAACTTGTATTAATTGAACTTGAAAGGAGATCTTTTCTCTTCATTCCACCTCCTCATTTCTTCTATAAATACACATGTATGAACATGAGATATAGGTTAGTTATTGGATTTTTGATGTAATAGTTGTTGTATCGAGATCATTGTTGAATTTAAATACATTACTGAAGCTGCGAGAGCTGTTAATTTATTGAAGATGTTAGGCCTGAGAAGAGAAGTTGTTGCTTTGTGATGAAACATTGGACTCGCGGGTATGCTAATTGGGATTGTCAATTAATATACAAGCTAGTTTTTGGGATCTTGGTCTATATCATCGGTGAAGTACCTCTTCATCGTTATTGTTTTCCTTTCATGTATGCCATTTTGTTCATCTTTCTACGATAAAGAACATCAAATATAGAGCTAGGATCTACTTTGTTAAAAGTACCCTACTCTCACCGATAAGCTTTATATTTATGTTTTCTTACAATTGTGTGTTTAAGAATGACTTAGAATTAAGTGTAAACATTATCAAGGGAGATGTTGGCTAGTTCATGTCTTGTTGTGAAAAACTTTAAAAGGAAGTTATTGAATGATATTTTGACGCACATGCTAAGTAGAGTTAGAACTAGAAAATTTTATGGTTTTTCCCTCTATTCTAGTTTTTCTTCAAAGGTTGTTAGAAGGTTTCCCTAAGAGTATACGTTTGAAAAGCAAGCCTAGATTTTAATACATCAGACTTGATCTTAGCGTTGCACTTTGTTTTCTTATCTCTTTTTCATCCCTTTTCGAAAGTAGTCATGTGGATGTACCGGATTGTTTGTCTGATAAGTTAGCTTTTAATACAAGCTTTTCCAAAGAGATTTTATGAGATAGCCTCTGTCTTTGGTTGGTTTTTAAACAATTGCTTAAAAGGATTTTCTTGTTTGGAAAGTTAATGATTCCTGCGTTGAAATTGTTGGTTTTTTCCACCTTTCACAACACTTTATCGTTCCATTCCATCATTTAATCTAAAGGATCTTTTGATATAGATTACTTTCCCCCTTTGGACCACTCTTGTAATTGTTGCACAATTAAACCCTTTTATGATTCCATTGCCCAATGGCTTTTAAGTCTGTTTCATGCTAATCCCTATTTGCCGAATACTTCTCAAAGATACTTGCATCTTCACCTTTTGAACTCTTTCATTTTGTGATATTCCATCCAATCAAAGATCATGTCCTTGCCCAACCAAAAAACAAAACACCCTTGTTCCTCATAACTAGCCTAATATCACGATAAAGCCTTTTAAAGATAAATCGATCTTTGCACTTATAGAGATCCCTCTACGGATTCAGGAGGGCTAGATCCTAGAATCCCAAAGTGGTTCATATGTAGGCTTTTGCAAGCCTTGTATTTGCCAATCTTGAAAATTACGGAGAGACCTAACATTTAGCGACTCATCGAGAATTCTAAGTATAAATCCTTAAAGACAAAACACTCAACATTCAAAGTGTAGTATAAGTAGCTCTCTTCAAGTACACTACCAAAGTATGTTGGTTATCATGATAGGAATTATTTGAATCGGTTGACAAACTAAGTAACCCTTAGGATTCTCATAGGAAGCTTATCAAACCTTGAATGAATTAGCTTTAGCTAAGCCATAAGAGTAAACTTTCTTTGCCTCATCACCGTAGCTAAGTGTTGAAACAGATTTAGGACACTCTTAGAACCCATAGGACTGAAAAAATTCGAGAAAAAACCCCAAAAATATTTCAGCATTGGTATTCAAATAAAAATGGTGGTGGACCATAAAACATTTTACCTCCAAAAGAGCTAAAATTTTCCACTTGTGACTCCACAATACTAAAAAGACCTTAAGACTCCACTCGGGAAACCCATTATTATAATAACATCATACAAACTCAATTAAGAAGACTTTGAGGATAAAAGTTTTCTTGGTAAAGATCAGCTAGCCTCTAAATATTGTCACTATTTGGTTAAACTTTTCTTGTTAGTTGGGTACTGAAAAACATAAGCATAGTGGCTTCTAGAAAGATCCATACTAGAGCCTATCCCGACCCTAAATCTCCACGAGATAGTTGATAACCTTGAAACAATTCTTAGGAAATCTCTTAAGGCCAAATCTTCACACTATTTTCGGACCAATTGTTATGAGTTAATTCTATTCTCGAGAAAACCCTTACAACTCTACAAGATTCACAAGATGACTTAAGAAATCCATTCAGATAACTAGGTCAATGATGATATAGATCGGATAGACCTTGGTGTACTTTCTGTCAGATAGAGGTTGTTACACCATTTTTTGGTCATCTAACCTATTATCATTAGATGGACCCAAGTACACCATGTAAGACCAATTTTACCCTAAGTAAAATTGTTTTCAGAAAACCTATGTAAAATAACTTAATAAACCACATTTATTAGGTTGTTTAGGGTCTAAAAGCAGGAAACCCCAAAAGGAAATATTAAACAAACCTATTTTGTTTAATATTTCCTTCATGGAATAATTAATTAAACCATAATTTAATTATTATTCCCTAGTCATGTTAACCCTAAAAAACAAAGGAAAATTAATTAGATAAACCATTATTTATCTTATTATTTTCTAGGAATAATTATTTAAATCTTATTTAGATAATATTCCTTGTTAAATATGACCAAATCACCCACAAATAATTAAATAAATCATTATTTATTTAATTATCCTTAAACCACTTCCTTAAAAAGATAAATAAATCATTTATTTATTTATTATTAACAAATAAAGGGATTTGACCCAATTCAAATACTTTTTCCCTCCAACAAATATAATAAAATATTCCATAAAAGGTGGATCTAGATTTGGATTTTAACATTATTTTAATCATGCACCAAGATCTAGAATGACCCAATATTTTGTTATAAATAGGAGGGTTTTTCTTACCATTCTTCACCTTTTGTTGCCTATTAGATCACTCTGGATCTATACACTTGAGTCACCTTTTTTCATTATTTGTGTGTGAGCTCCCTTTGAGTTCTATTTTTGTGCTGGATTTCATCACCAACAAGAGAGAGATATTCTAGATGCGAGAAGTCTTTGAGGACTTCCAAAGAACCCATCCCATTGAGGAGAATTGGATACGCCTTCTTGTTTTCCTCCCGGAGTGCCCTTAATACAAAAAAATTCTTTCAAAAATTGTTCTTGTCTTGTCTATTGGATATTTGGAGCAAACCCTTCTTTTTCTTGCTTAATGTCTTTCTATGTACACATAGATACGGGTTTTTGCGGCTCTTTTCTTGATCAACTAACTGCAGATCTGTAAGATATTTAGCATCCACTTTTGATGTTAGGGCTATTAGTTATGCGTAGCTAAAGTGGTCCTTTTTCGTACACTTTGACAAAGTTCATACTAACAAATGCGTCCACACGGGTTTTAAATTACGATGTTGTCGTTTTTTCATATTCTGCATATCCGGCTACTTCGGACCACTGAGGGTTTCTTTGATTTTGTTTTTCCTATTTAATGTTTTTTCTCATAAAACCTAAAACATTAAATTTCTAACTTCCGCGTGTTTACGGCCCTATTGCGCGGGTGACGGACATCGGCCGCAGCTGAGCAACAACTTTCCGTCTTCCGCCGAGACAACGCGGCGGAATTCGCCGCCTTATTAAAAAGCTGCGACCTGGACCTCAGTCACACTTTTCGACCTCTTTACCGACACACTTGTGAAAACCAGTCCAGAACTGCGACTTGCCAATTTTCGAGTGCATTTTTTTGCAATTTTGCGGGTTTCTGAAGTTTATGTCGGGGTTTCGAGCCTCGGCTCTTGACTCGTTTTGACACAGTTGCGATGCGATTTTTACTCATCTAAGTGGGAACATGGCCCCCTAGGGCTTCGGTACCCTCCACTTTTGTGGAAGATTTTTATCTGTTTCGAATACTGTCTTTTCGGTTAGCCCCCCTCTTTCAGATCTGATACCTCCTTTTCGGACCTCTTTTAATCGGCTCTTCTCCCCTTTCAAATCCCTCTGAAGATTTGTTTGGATCACTTACAGGGCCTCCTTGCCCTTGCTTTTTTGCTGATTTCCTCCCTTTCCCGGCCACCTTGCCTCGCCTCTTGGCTATGATCTGCACCTCTTTGATTTTCCCTTTGAATCCATCCCTTTTGACCCTAGATGTTGGCCTCTTTTTAATGCGTTTTGACTAGATTTTTTCTACGGTAGATTAGTTTTTGAGAGACCCGCCTTTTGGGTTGAATCCATGCAATAATGTTACATTAATTTTCTGTTATTTCGGCATTATCTTTTGTTCTGCAGATTTATTTTGATTACGCAACACACTTTCTCTTTCTCTCCAAAACGAAAAGGTTTAAAAATTAAAATTAACGCACGCCACACACTCACCCTAAGCGAAAGAGCACAGTTTTACACATGAGGCAAAGACTTTCTAAATCAATTGACACGCCTAATACGCCCTTGTTTCGACATTGTAATCATGATTACGCACCTCCTTGCCCTTATTCGTTCTTCTTCCCTTGTGTCGTGTTGTATTGTCATCATTACGCCCCCCAAGGCGCACTTCCCCGAACTGTGGCCTTCACCACAGAGTTTCTCGGTCGATGACTGCTCCGTCCCGTACGTCGTCGGGCAGTCCTCCTCCGAGTCACTCCGACTCCTCTTCGATTCTTTGGAGTTTCTCCTTCTCCTTCTGAATTTCTCCCTGTCACCTTCATATACTAAGTCCCGGGGGCCCTAGCTGGCATTTGCTCCGGCCCTAATGCCATAACTATTACTAAGCCGGAGCGCAAGAACTACCTCGGCCACATCCTTGCCGTACATCGCGAGCCTCATCCTCCCCGATTTCAATCGGTTGATCAATGACCCTATCACCACGATGTTGGTTGGCTGCTATGCCAACCAGCTCCCCTCCGACATCCCTAATTTCAAAGGCCTTCTTTGAAAAGATCAACCAACCCTTCTCGATCTTTCCACATGTGGTGTTCCTCCAACTCCATTACCGATGATTCCATCCGTCTTCGGTTGTTCAGCATGCTTACCGACGAAGCTTCTAAATGGTATGTTGACCAAGCCACCTCTTCCCATACCACCTTTGCGACCATTGCCCAAGCCTTTTTATCTTACTTCCAGGCTCCCTCTTTCCGTCTGATGCGGGTACGGAGCTTTTGACCTCTTTCAAGCAAACCTCTTCGACCGCCTTTCCGCTCATGTCAAGAATCGCGGCGAAGATGAAGCTATGTTGAGCTCCCCCTTGAAGATTGGATCTATATGGACTGGTTCCTTCGCTCCCTTTCGCCCCCATTGGCAGATGTCGCCTCCATTTCCCTCCGAGCAGAAGAAGCCGCCCTCCAAATAGCCTTGAAATATGACTCGATCTACGCCCCGGTACGGTTATGTTTATACCGTCCTTCCGGCCCTCCCACCGGGCTCGGAGGCGCTAACGCTCCGGGAGCATCTCATTTGCGCCCGACGGTGTCGTTGGGTATCTCATCCGTATGCTCAACCTCTATGGGCTATGGTCTCACATAGGAAGGGCCAACACCTCTAGCACTTTTTCCCCTCCCGGAGTAGCATGTATCCGGGATACGACATGCCTCATCCTTATGCCCAACCTCCTTCTTACACTCAATGTTTCCCAACCTAACCATTATCCTTATCCACACAGCACACAGTGCGCCGGCCTCCTCCCGACTGCTTCCGCACTCCCTTGCCTCCTCGGCCAGCCAACAACACCCTCGGCCCTCGAGGGCAAGTATTTGCACGGCGGGCGCGACTAATCCCCCTTCTTCTCAAAGAAGGCGGAGAGCAATCCAAATCAATCTGCCCTGGCTGCTCATGGACCCAATCCTCAAGGTGTTGACCTAACAACGCTTGACAACCAGGGCACTCGACCCAGCGGGACGGGCGCTTAACAAATAAGCCTTGTTCGTGTTGCGGTGTTTATGGTCATTACGCCCCGATTTCCCTCTTGCACGGATGCGGTAGATGTGGGAGTCTCAAGCCACATTGCATGGACACGCCTCCCACATGCTCCTCCCTAATGTGGCCCTTACCCAACCAGGCTGTTTTTTTATTGATACTTTCCCTCCAACAAAGTTAGAGTAGCTGCAAACGCGACGAGCGAATTAACCACTCCACCTTCCCGCTACGGTTCATCCGATTACGGATCCTTATGATGAACTCACAGTCCTTCCCCAACCGTCGACCTTCACCTTCAAACTCGGTCTCGCCATTTAAACCTCCCGCTCGGTACGCGAGGTCATGTCGGTTCTCTCGACCTCTTTAGACAACCAATGGTCCCTTACAAATCCCTCAACCCAAAGTTGAGGTCCACCAAGATTCTAAAAGGACCGTTACGTACGAAATGCTAATTCAGTCGAGCCGCTCATTTGTATAGCATAGTAGATGATTTGGTGCAATCTCCTGCTGCCATTTCCACAACGGAACTCCTCCAGTCGTGCCTTCAAAAGAAGACTCTACTATCTGTGAGTAGGTGTTGTAGATCCTTTGATGACCAAATGATTGTGTTCGTGCCCATCAATCGGACTATCCTCCTCTTCTGCTTTCGTAAGCCTTCGATCCCTGGTCAAAATCCGGAACGCCAACGTTTCTCGGTGTATAATTGATGAGGGCATCTGCATGTGATGTCCACTTCGGTTTATGAAACAACTCGGATCTCCACAGTGGCCTTCACGATCACCCTTGAGCATGGGATGGCCATGCTCCGGCCATTGGCCTTTTTCATAATTGTCATATCACCCTTGCGATGCAGACCGTTTGCGTTGACGTCGAAGTGATTGACGCCCCTCTAGACTACAACATTCTGACAGGGCGAAGCTACACCTATGCCATGTACGCTGTCCCATGTCTGCTGGTTTTAACGAATGTCTTTCCCTCGCAATGGAAGATAGTCCGTGCCATTGACCCGAACATCTTACCATGGGCCACCATCTCACCTTTCCGGGCAATAGGCATCTCTTGTAGCCAATAAATATTTGTCGATTCCTTGACTAAGGTATCTCCCAAGGCGTCTACAAAGATTCCTCCACCTTCGAACTTTTAGTCTTCCCCCTCCTCCGTCTCGATCCCGGCTTATCGAATGTTTTCATGATGCAATCGTCTCGGGCTGCCCTTAGCGACCCGCTTGGCCCTGGCGTCGACAACCTCGGACTCAGCCTCGCCCCACCGCAATCCGCTCCTAGCCCTTCATCTCCGCCGACGGACCTCCTCATCGGCCTTCTCCTACGGATGAGTGACTCACTGAACCCCTTTAACCACACTGGATCGGTTCCCAGCCTTAACACGGAGCGGAGTCTCCCGGGTCGTATCCCGGCGGTCGGTCCGTTCCTAGCTCCTCCGGAGTCTATTCGGTCCCGTCATGGCCACCCTCTCTCTCCCTAACTTGACCGCCTGAGTATGCCGATGCGGTACCTTGAACCTCCGGCCGCTACCCCTCCTGGTCACCCCAAACCCTATCTTGCTTTGACAACACGGTTCAGCGGTCCCCTTGCTTCCTCCGGGTGCCATGCCCCTTGCACCTCCCCGGGACCCTGCCTGTGGTGACAACTCGATGAAAGGAAAAGCTCTGAGGGCATCCAAAGACAAGGCCACCCCAGCGGCAGCCTGCTCCTCCCCGCCGCAAAGCCTTGTGTGATTTCGTCAGTCCATACCCATAGCAATCACGGGTGCCCCGCATTCAACCCATGGTTAAAGTCATGTTCCACTGAGTCTACGGTCTTCGACCCTTCTCTTCCCGTCTGCTGATCGTAACCAAGAACCCAAGACTATTCGCACTAAACCCTGCCGCTTTGTGTGGTATCCATGGCCATTACTCACCATTTGTCCTCACCGGCGACCACACCTCTTTAGAAGTAGTTTGAGAGTATGAGGTTGAACAAAATCAATGCGCCTCTCCCCGCCTCACGCGGTATGCTTGAGGGCCAACTTGAGAGATCCCCTCGCTCCATCAACATTCCCCCACGATGTTCGGATGACGGAGTCTACTACGACCATTCTTTTACCTATCCTCTGCGTAACGACCTTTAGAGACGGTCCTGCATCCTCCCTTGTAGCCTCGCTTGACCCCCATCGGCGGCCCTGGACCCCCTTGTTTCTACCCATACATGAGATCACTCACCCGTATCTGCATTGACCTCATGACAGTCCTCACCATGCCTCTGTGCCCTCATATACCACCCTCTAGTTTATAGCAGGTCGCAACCATCCACAACTCATTGCGATCCCTCCACCTTGAGATTGCCACTCGATGTCTTAGTCCACTCTGCTAAGTCATTGTATCTCCTCCCCCATTTGTTGTCTTGTAACACCCTTTCGCGGGACCTCCGTCCCTCCTTTATCGGTTACGCCGATGGTGCAGAGTACTCTGGAATCCCAACGCGAGTTGGGCTGTTCACCCCCTTCGCCCTTGTTCTCTCAAACGGGGGTACGTGTGCCCACACAACGATCGAACGAATATGATGCGGTGCGTGGTCTCTATGTGCTTCGTCACCCTCTTTCATCGCATCCTCCATGTACATGTTGTTTGGATTCCCCTGCTTGCGTAAGCCAGCTAAATGGTGTTTATCTTGTGCATAACCTGTCTTGTTTAGATGATATTCTGAGTGAAACTCTTGATACGTGACTTTGAAACCATAACTTTCTAGCCATGTACCTCGAACAAAATCCTGTAGATAGTATTGCAAACCATGTTCTAGATCGGCATTTATCACATTTCACTTCGAGCCATTAACATTCATAATCATTAAAAAAGATGCATATCCACACATATGTATATTCATGAGCTTGTATGTTTGAGTCATCCTCGATACATACTGTACCCATAGCATGTTACAAAAACTCAAGGCGGGGGCACCATGCCTACGCCCACCTGGGGGCACACGCGCACACCTACTCTTCTCCCCGGCGGATCTTGAGCCAATGGCTCCTCTGCGACTTGGTAGATCACGTATGCATGTGCGGCCATCGCCGCCGCATGACACCTCGCCATTCCGAGGGTAGACCAATGCATGCCTCCACATCTTTTGGTAGTCTAAGTCTTGCCACTGCGCTACGAAACTCCGGTCAGCAGCACTCACATATATGTGGCGGATGTCACTCCGGAAGGCGGCCGCATCATCATTGCGCATTGCTCTCGACCCTTTCATGCAACTCCCGGAGGTTCTTGGGCGCCCCATATGTCCGTAGGTTTTAGAACTGTCTCATACATAAAAGTATGAATGGAGTACCATATATATATTCAATAAATTTAACATGCTCATGCAAGAATAATAAAAATTACTTTCGGGCCCCCATGTTCGACCCGGGAGGCGGAAGTGGCGGTGGGATCTCCACAATAACTCCGCTATGGGGATTAGGCCCGTCAGTAATAACGACATACGATCCCAATGGGCAAGAACTCGAGGTGAAACACTCGCTTCGTCCGCCCCTCCTCTTCCTGCGCGGTGGCCTTGCAAGGCGCATCACGGAAGCTCTCTCGAACCCCCCATCGGGAGAGATGTATACGAGGTAAGGTCGGGATCTTCTCCAAAGAAGAAGGCGCTGTGCGTCCATATGCACGGTCGTGGTTCCGCCGCACTTGCGGGCGACAGCTATCGTTTTAGTGACACCGGCATCATTTTGTCCCACCATGATATGGTCCACTAAACACACTCTCCACAATCATCATCTGCCCCCTAGTGATGCAGTGGGTACACAGTTGCTTGAGGATACGCGACAAGCTGCCGACACACACGGGTCTCTAATCTCCTGGGTACGATCGGTATCCCGAGTCATCGGCTTGGAGACTGGGTCGACAATGTTATCTGAAACTCCATGATATGCCGCCCGCCGGTGTGTCTGTGTGTCCACCATCCCCGGTGGCCGGGGGAACCCGTAAGAAATACACATCTTGAATTTGTCGATTCGATCATGCTTTACCCCACCAAAGATCTCATGCTGCGGATCCCGGTGGCGATGTCCAGGGCCAACAAAAGCTTCTCCGCTCTCTCAAAGGGTTCTCCAAAACTTTAGGGCCAAACTGGCCAACACACGACGGACACCACGATGCTGGATCTCACATAGTAATGTACCCGGTGTCTCTCTCTCCATTTAACCGTATATCTGCCATATACGCACGAAACATCATCTTTGTCGGCATACGGATGGGAATACCATAACCAACCACCTGGCTTAATTCTCGACCCGCAAAAACGGCACTAAAACCCCCTCATCTTCCGAGGTCGCACTTTTTTGCCCAGTTACGGGATGGAGTCGTAGTTTTGCCTAAAACTGCTTCCCGAATTCGCACTTTTGTGGCCCAAAAGTGCGACAGGCATCGAATGAAGGAGGGTGACTATCTTGAGATTTTAAGGCCCTAAAGCCCGAACTCGATCCATCCAAAGATAAAGTAGGTTAGGCCCCTCTTACAGCGAAACGGATCTCGATTCAACGGTCGGTTTTACATCGCTACGCTTGCCGCAAGGATTTAGCCCCACTCTCCTCTCTACATTCACCCAACACTCGCAAATGGTGAATTTGGAGGGAAAAAATGCCTTATTAAAGAGAACCCTTGTTTCTTCTTGCTTTGTTGTGAGCTATCATGCTTCGTTTGAAAAACCATCTTGCACCGTTGGAAAGCTCTCAAGGCCTCCGATGATGGGTATACGGTAGTATTTTGTGATTTAATAATTACGGAACACATTTCGTCCAAACGGGGGCCACTTCCACCTCTGCCCAAATCGCATTTCTGCCCACGACACTTGTCTTTGGGGGCACCATTTCGCCTCCTTGCTTGTCTTTATTGGTATGGAATTTTCGTCATGAGTTACCATCTTGTACTCTGTGGCTGTAGTCCCCCATTCGGCGGGTACGTAGCGTGCATCGGAAGTCGCCCTTATTTTAAAGCATCAAGTTGAGTCATCATTGCATTCATGGAGCCTATCCGAGTCCCTTTGAACCCGCTGCAGCCTCCATCGCTTCATTGCTTGGTCTCCTCTCTTGTGTCGCACGGTATCGCGCCAGTCCAAAGTCACCTCTATCCACCAACAAGGTACAACAAATTAATGCACATGTCATTTTCTGTGCCTTTGCTCTAACAAGGAAGTCATCCACTCGCTACTCGGTCCTCTCCATTCCATCATCATCATTAGTGTCGGTCTGTCGTCGCTCTACCTCCAGCTTTCTCTCGTGCCTTAGTTGAGGATCTCATTGCCTATCACCTGCCGGCGGACCTCATTCAGCCGACATCGGCTTCTTCATTCCGGAAGACAGGTCTAGGCGGTGTACGCTTGGTTCGACTTCCACTCTTGTTCGGTGCCTCGGATCGGGCAAAGGGATCTCTCATTTCCTTTAGTTGATTGTTTCTCCACTCCCGACTCCGCATCGGCATGATTGAGATCCGTATACTTCGATAGTTCGGTGATGCGATGGCCGGCTCTTGGTGATTCGGGTGTGTGTGAGATGTCTCGGCCCTCGCGAGGGGGTGGCCCACTGCGAGGTAGCCCCCCACGCCACGGATGACCTCTTCATTGCGGCCCATGATGCAGCTCCATATATTTGATGATGTCGGCCTTAGCGCTTGCGGCACCTCTTTGATTTGCATGTATCGGTCGATTTTTGTGAGCCCTTCCCCATTACGGCATTTGGGTTGTATTTGTATCTCATGTACTCGAGATATTGTGTATAAGTCATTTGTTATCCCGGGCAAAACATGTATGTGGGATTCCTTATTGTATTATTATCGGCTCATGTTTATGCCGGTTGTACTTTATAGTTCGAGTCCCGCCATTTCTTTGGACACACTATTCTTTTGTACTTTGTCTGCGGGCATAGGTATGCCTCCCCCCCGCCGCCTTTAACCAGGAGTACCCTCTCTGCACTCGAGTCTCATCTTACTCGAGTCTGATTCTTGGCTTTGCCCTCGTCCTTACATTTCTCTGTGACTTCCTCCTTGATGTGGTGATTGAGTTCTTACAACGTACTTCGGTCATATGATTTTATCCTAACACACTCGCATGCGCAATGCATTTACCATTTTTTGGTCATCTAACCTATTGTATCATTAGATGGACCCAAGTACACCATGTAAAGAGCCAATTTTACCCTGAGTAAAATTGCTTTCACTATGTAAAATAACTTAATAAACCACATTTATTAGGTTGTTTATGGGTCTAGCAGGAAACCCCGAAAGGAAATATTAAACAAACCTATTTTTGTTTAATTTTCCTCATGGAATAATTAATTAAACCATAATTTAATTATTATTCCCTAGTCATATTTAACCCAAAAACAAAGAAATTAATTAGATAAACCTTTATTTATCTTATTATTTTCTAGGAATAGTATTTAAATCTTATTTAGATAATATTCCTTGTTAAATATGACCAAATCACTCACAAATAATTAAATAAATCATTATTTATTTAATTATCAGCTTCAACTCACTTCCTTAAAAAGATAAATAAATCATTTTATTTATTTATTATTAACATAGTAAAGGGATTTGACCCTAAGTCAAATACTTTTTTCCCTCCAACAAATATAATAAAATATTCCATAAAAGGTGGATCTAGATTTGGTTAACATTATTTTAATCATGCACCAAGATCTAGAATGACCCAATATTTTGTTATAAATAGGAGGGGATTTTCCCTACCATTCTTCACCTTTTGTTGCCTATTAGATCACTGCTAGATCTATACACTTGGTCACCTATATATTACTTGTGTGAGCTCCCTTTGAGTTCTATCTTTATGCAGGTTTTCTATCACCAACAGAGAGATAGATATTCTAGATGCGAGAAGTCTTTGAGGACTTCCAAAGAACCCATCCCATTGAGGAGAATTGGATATGCCTTCTTGTTTTCCTCCCGGAGTGCCACTAAATACAAAAAAATTCTTTTTCAAAAATTGTTCTTGTCTTGTCTTGTATTGGATATATGGAGCAAACCCTTCTTTTTTCTAGCTTAATGTCTTTCTATGTACACATAGATACGGGTTTTTGCGGCTCTTTGTCTTGATCAACTGACTGCAGATCTAAAGATATTGGTAGCCACTTTTGATGTTAGGGCTATTAGTTATGCGTAGCTAAAGTGGTCCTTTTTTCGTACACCTCGACAAAGGATTCATACTGAGAGGTGAACATCACAGTAGCCAGCTTCTCACTTTGATTTACATTTCCTTCATAATTTTGGTTTCTCTCATCCTAGATCTAGCTCAACAATGATCTAGCCGGTCCATCCGACTATACGTTACCCATAGTACACCCACCGTTCAAACCCACACCATTTCATCAACCACCTCCCCTTCTTACATCCTCCACCCGTAAACCCCCTATTTTTCCCAGCCAACCTCCTATCATGGCAACATGGTATGCCCCTCTAGTCCTTTCCTTTACCTTTAGTCAATATTCCACCGGACTACTCGCTCAAGATACCATTGTATGATGCCGGTGGTGCTCACTGCTGCTTCACAACATGTGGACAAGATGAATGACTATTTTGACGAAATGCGATTGATGATGAAAAGCGTCCAAACTTAGATTGTTTTGCTCAAAAGTTTAGGGGGGAGAAGCTTTTAAGAAAATGGCTCAAAGGCTTAACCCCTAACGATCGCTCGGTGACCTTCAAGCCCTCCATCAATTATTCCTAAACAAGTATGAAGTTAAGAAAAACCCTCTCCAAATACTTGCAGATTATAATAACCTCAAAAGAAACACTAGGTAAAGTGTTCAAAATTATTGCACTAGATTCAATAGTGTATAATGCCTTACCCCCTGAATTGAAACCTCCACAAGGCTCAACCTTGAAACAAAAGTTTCTTGAAGGATTTGATCCCGAAAATGGCCTCCATCGCCTAGAGAGAAAGAGACCCTTTAACTCTTGAGGATATGCAAAAGGGAGCTCTTGCTATGGAGAGTGAATTTGATGGTGAAAAAGAGCAAGGATGAGGAATGAGAAGAAGGTATCATTTAAGGAATAATACGCAACTTCCACATCTAATTCAAAGATGGAAAGAATGATGGAGGAAATGATGAAAAAGAGATAGAGAATACTTGAGAGAACACAAGATAGCCAAAACCAATCACCTTCCCAAAACAGAAAATCAATCTCAAAAATCAAAATCGGACTCTTTATGGAGAAACCAACCTCAAAAACGTACCAAGAGAGCCTGATCGTGGGAGATTATTCCTCCTTTTCATCAAAACCATGTAAGTGAGAGTTCAAGAAACAATTGAAGAAACAAAACGAGGAAGATGACATAAACATGTTGGGAGTAGATAATGATAATTTCGATGTTCATTACTAATAGGAAACAAGGTCTATACACACCCTATGATGATAAAAGAGCGACTTAAGATGAAAGTTATTATCAAGAGATGGAAAATTTCATCATAGAAACTCCAAAAGAATATGACCTTAGGAGTAAAATAGAATCGAGGAAAACTCCCAATACTAAAATCTACGAAAACTCGCAAAAACGTACACGTGAACAAACCCAAAACACATTAAACAAAAGGAAAAAAAGTAGTGGTACATGTAAATTCCTCGATAAAGACAAAGAGATGGCACTCAAATGAATGAAAAATAGAGTGCCAGTACCTTAGGAAGCGTTAGCACCTCAACTAATTAGTGCTCCTATTAAAACAATTTTTCGACCAATGTAAATAAAGGAAATCGACAAGCTTATTTTATCGATAAGATGGTGATTAATAAGGTCGAAACAAACATTGTAAAAACTCGTATGCCCTTTCTCGTTTGGAACAGAAATTGCCAATATTAATGTATCTCTGTGTTCCCCTTATCGAATTAGTCACCCAAGATGTATATAGATCACAAATTTTGAAAGCTTTCAACATAGAAGAAAATAATGACTCCCTCAACCTCAATGATGACCAACCTAAAGCTCTTATTTGGTCCTAAGATTGAAGGAAGATACCAAGAAGGGCCAATTCTCCTTTTTATGTTAGTTTGAAAATTCATGACAAAATTTTACACAATGGCATGCATGATTCAGAGGGCCTCTATAATTTAATGCCCAAAGCAAAGAGAATGGAGAGTCTAGGCCTTGAAATCACCCGGACCATACAAAGATCTATACTCCTTTGACTCGAAGAGAGTGAAATGTTTAGGTTTGAGATCAAAGACTCCGTGTGTGAACTTAGCTCAAATTCCAGCCAAGTGTTTAGTGATGGATATTGTTGTAGTTGATGTACCCCCCCCAAGTATGGTATGTCGTTATCAATCATCTGGGATCTAAGTTACAAGGAACAATGCAAAATGGATATTGACATATGCTACCATCCACCTGTATTTAATCAAAACTAGAAGAATTTATAGGGAATCTCACTTATGCAATACATGGTTAGTAGCCAAGAGAGACTAGAAAACTCTCCTCTTTATTCCATGCATACAAGCCTTGATTCATTTATTCTTTTCCAATCTATGAAATATTTGATGAGCGTGAAACCTTAATCGACTTAGTGGCCACTTCTCATCGTAATATAGTGGCATACATGCATGAAAAGGAGGAAGACATGACAGAAAGGGTCAAAACAATTTGTCAAATCGAAAATCACCGCAAAATCACTAATCACATGTCCAAAGCTACCAAACAATTATCCTTTAGTTGTCAATATTGAGAGTCAAGAGAAGAATCCTCAACATGATGAAGAACATGAGGAACTAAACCAATTCCAACATGGTGTTGATTTTACAAAAAATAAATCCCCAAGAAAGCACCCAAGATAAAGAGGATACTAGTAAAACTAGTAATTTTGAAAACAATCCTCTTTGGAGTATGACATTTTGATGGGTCTTGTACTAAGAATAATGCAGAAGCAAGCATATGGATACATAACATTGAGAGATAATCATATTGAAGGGCATTCCTATAGAGCTAAATTTTCCGTGTTCAAATAACATAGCCGGGTATGAAGCCCTCCTTTTAGGCCTACACTTATTGAAGAAATTAGGGGCTAAAAGGATAAAAGTTCATGGGGATTCAAAGTTGATAGTTAGGCAAGTGAATGGGGAATATAGTGCCAAACATCCCGAGACTTAGAGCCTACAGAAATGATGTCATTGACTTCTTAAAAGCACTTGATGAATCCCAACTTATTTTTGTCCCAAGAAACTGCATATATTGCCGCTAATGGTTTAGCGACGTTCTGCTGCTAGAACTTGTCTAACACCTTATGGAACTAAACAATGCACCACCCAAATCAAATTTAGACCACTACATCCCTTACACAATGAAAAAATATTGGCAAGTGTTTGATGGAGATAAATACAGAAAACTTCTTACGGTCCAGAAATGAATTTGGCAGCTACCAAGTTCGTAGCTACGATATGGACCAGACTCGTCCTATGGAAGAAAACCCACTTGATGAGGAAGAAAAATGTCTCCAAAGATTGCCGAGATAAATATGTTAGCTAATAAACTTGAACATACCACAAAATTCTAGTGCATTTAGAAAAAGAAGACTTAGAAACATTGCAATCCAATACTCAAAGCTTGCCAAAAGGATTGGTCCCATTAGAGGAGTTGTTTGATTTCAATGATGTTGCCAAAAAAACCAAAACTGAACCCTGTTGAAATCCGAAATTGAGGAAGGTAACATAGAGCAGAGGAACAAAAAAACACCAAAAATGATCAAACTATCTAAAACTTTGCTAGCTCACATCAAGTTGAAATACATTGAGTCATTTAAAGGAATTTCTCGATGTATTTGCACTGAAGTTATGAGGATCACAGAAATCCTATGACACGAGAGATAAGTCGACATAAGATACCCCTCAAAGAAAACTAGAAGCCTTATAGACAAAAATTACGCAATAAACCCCTATTCAATTATCCCCGGTTGAAAAGGAAATTAAGAGAGAAAAATGTTTGATGCTGGAATTATAGTCCCTTTTAGATATTCAGATTGGGTATCTAATCTTGTCGACTAGGGAAAAAGACATAAGAGAAATAAGGCTTTGTATTGATTTTAGAAACTTAATGAGCCTGGCATTGAAGGACAACTACACTTACACCAAGATGGATCACATTTTACAAAGGGTAGTTGGTTCTAAAAATTTCTTTGCTAGATGGCTTCTTAGGTTATAACCAAATTTTAGTGCATCCCGATGACTCAAATTAAAATAGCCTTTACCACACCTTGAGGTACTTTCATGTATGTGAAAATTCCCTTTTGCGTTTAATGAATGTCTAAGTGCCACATTTCGTAGAGCCATGGATATTGCATTCTCGGAGAAGAATTAGGCTTCTTCTATCATTATCTACCTTGATGATATCACTATTTTTTTCCAAAAGAGATGAAGAACACCTAGAACACTTGAAAAAAGTCTTTGAGAAATGCGAGAAAATATGGGTTATCTTTAAATCCAAAGAAAACAATGTTTGGTCTCCAAGAAGGAAAACTTCTTGGAGCACATCATATGCATCGAAGAAGAGGGATAAAGATGGACCCAAAGAGATTGATGGTATATTGCAAATCAAACATCCATAGAAACATCAAGGAACTTCAATATTTCATTGGGAAGTTTAATTTCCTAGAAGGTTCATTCCCAATCTAGTTGAAACCCTTGAGAAACATAAAAAAACATGCTGAAAAAGGAAGAAGGAGTTAAATGGACCTTAGAAGCAAGAAATATTTTGAGCTGGTAAAACAAGCATTAACCAAAACACCGGCTCTCATTAGTCCCGAGCTTTTCAGAAAAGATTTTTTCATTTTTTTCATTTGCATCAGCAGCACAAAGTACCGCTTGTCCTGTTACATTAGAAAAATTCGAAGGGACAAGAGCAACCAATTGCATCTCTTTTAGTAAGGCATTGAGAGATGCACCTCCGAAGTACAACATCATGGAAACGCAAGATTTTGCTTTGGTCAAAGCCTTAAAGGACTTTAGAGTTTACATTTTACACTCCCACATAATTGCATTTTGTGCCAAATTCGATTTGTGAAATATATTTTAACCCTAGGACCCGGATGTGAAAAGAGGAAAAGTGGATAGCTATGATACTTGAATATGATTTAGGAAATCAAGCTCACTAAACTCATAAAAGGCCAAGGACTAGCAAGATTAATGGCTGAGTCTAATTTTGAAGCTCTTGATATAAACATGATAGATGCATTAGATGAACGAGGAGGAGTTGTCAACTCCCATTATTGAAGATCATTTTCTATTTTCATCTTGGTATTTCGATATTTCATATGTTTTTCACGTCTTGAATACACCTCTAGTTTGTCTACAAACAAAGGCAATATTTTTTTAAAGTTGAAAAGTCAGCAAATTCATTTGCATTTTTGGATAAATGTCTATATTGGAAAAATGCTAGTGGGATTATTCGCTTAAATGTTTGCTCACGAGAATGATGCGAGATAAGATCAAGCATGAATTTCATGAAGGGGAATGTGGAGGCCACCTCTATTGGAAGACAACTACGGAAGTAAAATCCTTAGAGCTGGTTACTATTGGCCCACCTCTTTTCAAGGTGTCCATAAAATGATTATTTGCCTGTCATAATTTCCAACTCTTTGAAGGAAAAAGAAAACTTCTTCCCTTACCCTTGCATCCAATCACTATTGAAGCTCCTTTTCAGCCAGTTGGGGTCTAGACTTCATAGGAGAAATCCATCTAGCCTCATCTGCAACATAGATGGATCCTCATCGCAACAATTTTTTTTCCAAATGGATAGAAGCCATCCCTTACTAGGCTAGCCAGTCGATTCTCGTCATCATAAAAATTCCTTGAAAATCATATCCTATCTAGATTTGGTCGTCTCTAGGAAGATTATCACCGATAATGCCGTCGCATTTGGATCCAAAAAGATGGTTGAATTCTTGTCACAAATATCAAATTACATTGGGTCATTCTACCTGCTTATTACCCTCAAAGTAATGAGCTGGTGGAATCCTCAAATAAGAGTTTCGTAAATATAATCAAAAAAGTTGTCTGGAAAGACAATAAGAAATCATGGCACACAAAGCTAGTACATGCTCTTTGGGTCGACATATTAACACCCAAGAAATCAATTGGAATGCCACCCTTACCAAACCTTGTCTATGGAGCGGATGCAATTTTTCCAACCGGAGCCTAGGAGTGCCGCCTCATGAAGCTGATCTAAGAAATATAGTCGAGGATAATGATATGACTCGGAAGAATCAATCGACTATACATCTTCAACAAACCCGAGAGGAAGTCTACAAAAGAGACATTCCAAAGCAAGAAAGCATCAAGAAAGTCCGTTGATAGAAGGACAAAAGAGCCAAATAATTTCAACATTGGTGACATAGAGTTTTAAAGTGCGATTCCAGGGAGAGAAGATAAGGGAAAACATGGGAAATTCGATAACTTATGGATGGACCCTTATCATATTCATTCTACTTATCGGTAACAATGCTTATTTCTTGCGAAGTCAATGGAACCGAACTCTTTTGGAGGTCCTCATTAATGGAGAGGATGCTCAAATGTTATTTTTCTTGACTAAACGAGCTTTGAAGCATTTTTTATCTCATTATAAATATTTCATCCATCATTTCATTCAAAGTTAGAAAAATAAAAAAATAAAAAAAATGATAGAAGATAGAAAAGAGGGCAAAGTGTGAAAACAAGAAAGGTACAACCCCCATACCAAAAAAGAGAAACAAAGTCCGAAAGTGTGCAGAAGCTCAAATGCCACTCCTAAAAAACACACTTCTAGTTAGTCATACAACCTAATCATGACTAATTAGTTTTCAATTCTATTCGTCGATAGGTTAGTAAACTAGATTTTCCAAACAACTTAATCTTGGCTTATCGTTACAAAGTAGATTAGGATAGAAAAATAAAGGTTTGGAAACAAGCTCAAAATATATGAACTCGTAAGTTTCAAAAGAAGAATGGCTCTAATTTGATCAAATCTTGAGCCAAAGATACAAAACCAACTAGTTCTAATATGCCCAAAACACTGATCAGCATGAGAAAGAAAGATAGCTCAAACAAAAAATTCAAAATTAGAGCCGAAAAGACTAATGAAGGATGTTATTTAGTTTTTCGGATGCTTAAGCCTTCACCATTTTGCTTTATTTTTTCTGCAAATTTTAGTCTATGTGTAGCTTGTTTTTATGCCATAGACCAACAACAAGTTAGATCTTTGCTTTAATCCTAGCTGATGTTTTTAAATTTATGTTTTTAGAAATTAGAGAATAAAAGCACATCGAGGACAGATTTAATCTCGATCAGTATTGTAGTTAGGTAGAGAAGCTTATGAACTCAACCATTTTAATGTGAGTTCATGTGGAGAAATAAGGGTAGACTTAGATAGTTTATTTTGTTCAATAATAATAAAATGTATGCAAGTCCAAATGCACCTTTTTGAAGAAAAAAAATGTTAGGAAATGTCAGGTGTGTAGGTAGACTGTTTGGGGAAGAATTTTTTCATTGAGCAGTATGTCATGTATTCGCTCATCTTTCAAGCTAGCGCGATCGTGAGAAAAAATAAAAATGTTGTCAAGGTACAAAGCCACCGATCTTCATCGAGAGAATTCTTTATGAGGTTCTTGACACCCTCTACAGGAGACGCCATCCCAAGTTGGAAGTGCCGTATAGCCACCTATAAAAATTTGTTATACCAAATGGTGGCTAAATATTTTTTTCAGCAACTACAAAAGACAATTCATTTTCCAAATTGTGAATTCTTGAAGTCTTATGATGACCTAGGAATTACTCTTCACCGTACGTTTCATTTCAAAATCCCTCAAAACCCCGTTGTTTACCAAAAGAAACAAACTCGCTCATGAAGCTCATTTTTCCCTCATTCACACTTCTCCATTTTCATTTTCCATTTCATCCATAAACCTTTCATTTACCTCTCATTCCCTCGAATTCCCCTTTAAAGCCTCAGTAAAATCCTTTTATAAGGTTTAAAACCCCCATTTTTACTCCTATCGAAACCCTCAAAAAAACCTCCGAAAACCCTCATTTTGGCCTAAAAAACCATAAAATTCCATAAGGCCTTAAGCCCCTTTCGGCCTTAAGCCGACCCCTTTTTCCACGTATAACCCCGCGCCAAGACCAGGCGCTAAGCGCTTAATCTGCATCGCAAATACAGCATTTTTACTTGTTTTTATGGTTTTTGGCCTCCAGCCGATGCGATCGCGTCGATCGATTATCCATCGTTGATATTCCCTATTGCGCCCGTATCCAATGAGTCCATAACGTTCCCCGTTCCAAATCCGCCATTCCGCCTTTTCCCTTCATGGTTAAATCTCCACCGTCGATCTAGTTTTTAGATCGACGACTCTCTCTCCATCGCAAAATTGGCAATCGCAAAACCCTTATCTCTGTTCCTTTGACCTCCACCGATTGCGATGCCCGATGAGATCTCACCATTGAATCCACAAGAACCAATGGCTCAGATTAAAATCACGCTCCGCTCAAAGGCCCTTACCATCGCACCCGTCGATTAAATCTCCACCGTTGATCTCTAAAACCGATCCGACGGCCAATGCTTAATCGTGCATCGAAAAAATCAAAAGCTTAGTATTTTGGCCCCTTTCCCTTTTCTCCGATGCGATTAAATCCTAACCGTTGATCTCATACTTAGATCCCGTTAGCCACCTATAATATTTGTTATACCAAAGGTGGCTAAGACTTTTTGAGCCTCCAAGGAACAAATTTTATCACTAAAAATTGTTGACCCGGCTCTGAAGACTCCTTGTGAGGGCCTCGATGCCTCCGTCCAAAATCTTCATTCTGTCGTTCTCATTTTTATACTCAAGAAAGTTTCTCGCTAATTTCATGAGAATAAAATTGCTATAAGACCATCGTTTTTCCACTTCTCCCACTAAAAAACTAGCCTTCATTTGTTCCTCCCTTTTCTTCATAAATTTCCTCTATTATTCATGTTTTCTTTTCTTCCCTTCATGAAAATCACCCTTCCCATAGTTAAAAACTCATTTTTTAACTATTTTGAAACATTCCCTTTAAAAACCATGAAAAATTCATAAAAAATGCAAGTCTTTTAATATGGGACTTAAGCCCCCCTTGGGCTAGAAGTCCTAACCACTTCCCCACATGTGCCCTTGTCATAAAAACCAAGCGCCTGGGAACCCATATAGCGCTAATCGCATCGGGAATTTTCGATGAGTGCGCAAGTCTCGTGTTCCTTTTAAACCCCGATGCAATCAACTCTTTTATATAAACCCTCCCGATCGCACCGCAAAAGCTCGAAAGGTACACCGCCTTGTTTTTGATGTCTTCCTCAAAATTCCGATTGCGATTATGCCCTATCCCCCGATCGCATCATTTTTTTATATATTTTCCGTGGGCTCGCCCTCCGCGCTTAAAAACTCTCTATTTTTCTTCCCCGATCACCTATTTTCTTTTGTAAAATTGAAAAACCCATTTATCCAAACTTTTGTCTATAAAAACCAAAGTCACGTGTTTTAATATGAAAAATGGGTAGATTAAAATACCCGATACAGCGCAATCGCGATCGGAAATTCACAATGGGTTGATCGGAAGACGCATCCAAAGTTGGGTACGACGTTATGAACATGTATCATAAATCAACCCCACCAACGTTTCATGTGATTTCCTACGGTTCCAAGTGTTAAAGACCTAGGTGCTAAATCGCGTCACAAAGAGATTTCAGATGGGTAGATTAAAGAAGACCGGGCCTTGATTCCGATTGCGATTGCGCTATTACTAAGCCCCAGCGCTGGTTTCATATATCGAAGGCCCCGCCGGCGGGCGCTCCTATCCTTTATGTATATATTTTATTTCTGCCGTCCATTAAACCTTTGTTTATATTAAAAACTTTAGGTTTTTCGTGTATTATAAGGGTTATAACCTTTTGTTCTAAAGAAATCTCCTTCGTTGATCTCGTGCTTAGATCAACGACCATCCTTCCGTCGCCTCCGAAGATTTCAATCGCATCGCAATGATTAATCACACGCCTTTTTTGTCCCTCCGTCGGTCGGTCCGATTCATTCTTCCGTTGATCTCGTCAGCTGATCGACGACCATCACTGTCCTTCTTGCCCTCCGTCGTGCAATCACCCAGAAAGCCGAGAGGCTTTTCTATCGCCATTTGTTACACCCTCGCGAGATCAAGCCATATCTGATTCAATTCCCATAGTTGATGCGGGTTTTTTTAGATCGATGGTCTGCGCAAACTTGCATCGCAAGTTTCATCCGCCGCGCTCCTCTGACCCGCTACCTGATTGCGATCACGATTACGACCTCGCGATTCCAATCCGGACCGTCCACGTGTCCGGATGGACAGTCCAAAACCATCCCACCTTATTTATTCTCCCGCTCTTCCTTTTTCGTTTTTGTGCTGATCTCCACCGCCGGATGTTTTCATCCAACGACTACACTCCTTCCCCTCATCTAAAGCGCTTAAACCTAAAAACGCAGGGGATTTCTTAATTTTTTTTATGTTGTATGCGATGTTCTAAATGGTTTACGTCTGTTATATTGAAGAAAGGCCGTGGGCCGGGAATGACGATTCTAAATGCCTTTTAGTCCTTAAAAGAGAACCATTCACTAAGGTTTTGGATTCAATCTGTTTTATCAAGCGTTCTATGGGCGCCGATGCTATATCAAGGCCTCGCAGCGTACGCACATCGTACAAGACGTCAATCGTATTAAAAACACAGACATTAAAGAGTAATGCTATTGAAGAAATCGCAGCACAGCAGAGAAGGAGATTAAAGTTAAATATGGGGAATTACGGCTAAGAATGATTATCAAAAGCCTAATTCCCTCGGATTAAAACGACCATTAAAGAGAATTATAAGTGTTGCTAAAAAGGTAGAAAGAAGACCTCCACCGTCGTATTTGAGGCAAATTTATTCCATCGCAGCTACCCATAAATGCCACTCGTGCACTCAAAGCATTCAAACTCGGAGGTCGAAGTTATTGATCGGATGAAGATATTCGCCTCTAGCGCAGGCTAGTGGAGTTAGCTTCACAAGGGAATAAATGCAGAAATATACGCGCAGTTACCCCACACAGCACGCAGCCTCAAAGTCAAATAAGGTTCACACCGAGTTTAAATTCATAATTGTAAAAATTAATATAGTAGTCCACCCGTACACTTCTCCATCGAGCTTCTCAAAGGGCGGAGAAGTCATTTAATATGTATTAATGATCCTTGAGATATTTTTAGTTCTCACCTCCTCATCCTTCTATAAATACCGCTTTGTAGAAGATGAGAAAAGGTTGGTTGACTACGTTGCCGAGCATTGTTATGTAATTGAGTCCGTGGAAACTTCTGATTTTAAATATTATTCACTGGCCCTTGAAGCTCTCTATTTGTAATAGATATTTAGGTTGAATAGTGAAGATGATTTACTGAACCGAAACACTCGGACTTGAAGATCAGCTAATTTGGTTTGACATCAATAACAAGTCAAGTCTTGGGATCCCGGTCTATATTACTCGCGAAGTGCCTTTCGTTGTTATTTGTTTTTCCTTCTATGTATGCCATATTGTTCACTATTCTCCTACGATAAAGAAAATCATTCACAGAGTTAGGATTTCATCGTTTATCGAGTTCCTTTCTCACCGAAAATATTTATCTTAATGTTTTCTCTCTTATTTATTTATTCAAGAATGACTTAGTACAGGTTCAGCAGCTAGGAATCGTCGGAGTTCTCGTCGTCCTACCGTTTTGCTTTAAACATTGTTCTTGAAAGTTATTTTCCTTATGTTGCTTATTAAAGATTAGACTAGAAAGTGATGGTTTGCCTTTTTGTTTCATAGCTTCTATTCTCCAAAGGAAGAGTCCCCGAAAGTTTCCCTCGGTGCTGGTCGAGTGCGTACTAGGTTTAAAAGTAATTTATCTGATCTTGAGTTGCACTTTGTTTTTCTCTTATGTGTTTTCATACTTTTCGAAGGTAATTATGTGGATTACTCTGGATTGTTTGTCAATTAAGATGCTTTAATACAAACTTGCCCAAGAAGTTAATGGTTGGCCCCGCACTTGGTTGGTTTTAAACAAACTTAATTAAGAGGCTTTTTTCTTGTTTGGACGTACTCATAAATCCCTTGTGAAATTATTATCAGTTTCCACCCCTCCAACACTTTTATTGTTTCCCTTCCATCATTTCAATCTCAATGATCTTGTGACATAGATGAATTTGCTCCCTTGGATCACTCTTGCCCATGTTGTTGTTCAATTAAATCTCGTTATGACTCCACTAGCCCAATGGACTAAAAACACAGCCGTTATATCTATCTTTTAACCTAGGCTGATTACTATCCACTTGCAACTTCTCACCCTTGAAACTCTTTGCACTTAGGACTTTCTACCTCAAACAATATTCATGCTCAACCATCCAAGACAAACAAAACCCTTGGCCTTTATAACTATCTAATATCATTACCCCCAAACTTCAAAGACAAAATCCATCTTTTGCACTTATTGGAGAGATCCCTCTCCGGGATTCGGGAGGGCTAGATCCTAGAATCCCAAAGTTGGTTGAAATGATGTTGTTTTCGCGGTTTTAGTCTCACCGCTTCCGTTAAAATTTCGTATACCCTAACAGTATCCAATGGTTCCGCGCTTCATCGCATCGCTCTCATCCATTCTATAAGCCCTCCGACATAAACCCACCGATTAAATCTTCACCGTTGATCTCTCCTAGATCTAATGGTCCGCGCTCAATCGCATCGGCACATTTCATTGTCACTTTACCCTTTAACCTCCGCCGATGCGATCCTGCGACAAGATCTCCGCCGTTGATATGCTCTTAATCCGACAACCCACATTCATCCTTTCTTCTGCCCATTATAAAAAGGTGGGTCCTCTCTCCTTTGTATTTCTCCGCCAATTTCCTTTGAAAACCTGACCTTTTATATAAAATCTTGTTTCCTGACAAAAAGGTTTAAAAGGAATCCTGACCATCGATCTGTGAAGATCTAAGGCCATTAGGCCTTATTCTTCTGCCCATTCCATTTCTTTTCATTTCTTCCTATCTGCTTCGTTTTTTAATATTAACCGCTCATCAAAGAAATTGAATTATTGGATAGCCTATTTCACCATCCACTGCGTGCCAATTTTCGCTGACGTCACTTGGACCCCGCATATACTTTACCCCGCAGCTCTTCATCCATCTTTCTCAAACCTGCACCATTGGATCTGGATCCTCCAATCCAACGGCCCAGTATCCATATCACATAATTTTTGAACCCTTGCCACAGTGTGCAAATTTTACATGATATGGGTGGTTTTAGAATTCCACGTGTTGAACGCAAACCTATATCGCGTTCCAAAAGCAGAAAACTACATACCACCCAAACGCAACGTGAAAACCGCTGCCGGTTTTCCGCTATACCACTTCCCTTCATTAACATTACTTTTTCATCTTTCAATCTTAGCCGTCGATCTTTGAGATCTAACGGTCCTGTTTTAATCTTGCCCCCATTCCCTTTTCACCCAAATCTGTCCCAAAAGACTCAATCGAGAAATTTATGCCATCGATTATGCTAATCCAACGGCTCTTATTCGCTGCCGCACCCAAAATCTCCAAAGCAGTTTAAACCTATCCTCGTAGGATTTTATTAACTTTTGTGTGTTTTTTACAGGATATTAAGGTTTTGTTCACAGTTTTAAAATAAAACAAAAGCCGGGGATGGCGATCCCCAGGCCATTTATTCATGAATAAAGTGAATCCACATGATTCAAATGATGATTCCACCTATGTTTCATGAGTGTTGGTGAAGTCACAAAACTTCTGCGCGCCTGCAAGACAACCAAAACACAGTGAATATAAAACAGACAAAGAGTATCAGCGTCAAAGGATTAAATCAAAGCATAAATGAAGATTAAATGATTTCAGACATAATTTAAAGGGATTAAGGCACCAATTCTAGAATCAAAGGCATAATCCACAGTTGCTAAAGGATAAAGACCAAAAATAAAGATCAAGGCCTGATTAGGCCTAAGACACAGAGTAAAGAAAATTAAAAGTGTTTTAACAATAAACAAAGAGATATATCAGTCTGAAGGGCCTCCACCACCACATTAGAGGCTAATTGAATCCTCTCCAACTACCAAAGTACCACCTGCATCTGTCCATAAATCAGAAGAAGGTAGAGTTATTTCCTCAGTTAGTGATATTTTGTTCAAAGCAGCTAGCGTTATTGCTAACTCGCCTCAAGAATTTTTAAAGTCAACAAAAACTACCAAGCAACCAAAAAATTAATGAAAACCAATTAATATAGAGAAATATTAGAAAAATTCTCTATTGAGCCCCTCAAAGGCCGAGAAGCATTAACTTGTATTAATTGAACTTGGAGATCTTTTCTTTCATTCCACCTCCTCATTTATTCTATAAATACTTTTGTAGAAGATGAGATATAGGTTGGTTATTGGATTTCTGATGTAAGAGTTGCTGTATCAAATCATTGTTGAATGTAAATAAATTCTGCAGCTCTGAAGCTGTTAAGTTATTGAAGAAGATAGGCTGAGAAGATAAGTTGTTGCTGTGATGAAACATTGGACTCGAAGTATGTAACTAGATTGTCAATCAATATACAAGCTGGTTTTTGGGATCCTTGTCTATATCATTGGTGAAATACCTCTTACTGTTATTGTTTTCCTTTCATGTATGCCATTTTGTTCATCTTTCTTTGATAAAGAACATCAAATATAGAGCTAGGATTTACTGTTAAAAGTACCCTACTCTCACTGATAAGCTTTATATTTATGTTTTCTTCCAATTGTGTGTTTAAGAATGACTTATGTTAAGTGTAAACATTATCAAGGAATGTTGGTTAGTCCATGTATTGATGTGCAAAACTTGAAAGGAAGTTATTGAATGATATTTTCAGTACATGCTAAGTAGAGTTGAACTAGAAAAGTTTATGGTTTGCCCTGTATTATAGTTTTTCTTCAAAGGTTGTTTGAAGGTTTCCCTAAGAGTATGCTGAAAGCAGGCCTAGATTTTAATGCATCTGACTTGATCTTTAGCTGCACTTTGTTTTCTTATCTGTTTTCATCCCTTTCGAAAGTAGTCATGTGGATTACTGGATAGTTTGTCTAATAAGTTAGCTTTAATACAAGCTTGTCCAAATAATTTTAAGGTTTGCCCTATCTTTGGTTGGTTTTAAACAGTTACTTAAAAAGGCTTTTCTTGTTTGGAAAGTTAACAAATCCTCGTTGAATTTGTTGGCTTTTTCCACCTTCACAACACTTTACTATTCCATTCCATCATTTAATCTAAAGGATATTTGGATATAGATGATTTTCCCCTTGGACCACTCTTGTAATTATTGCACAATTAAACCCTTTTATGACTCCATTGCCCAGTGGTTTAAAGTTGTTTCATGCTAATCCTATTTGCTGTATACTTCTCAATATACTTGTAGCTTCACCTTTTTAACTCTTTCATTTTGTGATATTCCATCTATTCAAATATCATGTCTTTGCCCAACCAAAAATAAACAAACACCCTTGTTCCTCATAGCAACCTAATGCTAAAGCCTTTTAGATAAATCAATCTTTGCACTTATGGAGAGATCCCTCTGCGGATTCGAGAGGGCTAGATCAAGATCACAGTGGTTCTTTTGCAAGGCTTTAGGTTTGTATTTGTTGTATTTGCCAATCTTACAAAATTATAGACCCTAGCAATTTTGTCCCTCATAATGTTGATGTTATTCGTGTAATTCCAACTCTTGACAAAAATCTTCAGGAATTGTAATGTAACATTCATCTCTCCTCTCATATAAAGTTGCGTTAGGATCAATAATACAATCGAAGGAAAAATATTCTTTCTCCAATAAAGAATTTACATTTTGGGCCTTATAATCTTCTGAGGATATAAAACAGGAAACAATCTTCTTGATATGTAAGGGAAAATAGACCATCAAACTGATAGTGAAAAATAAAACTTCCTGTAAAAGATTCAAACTTTGATACCTGTATTTTCCACAACGCTTTCTCATTTCCTTGCCCGCAGAATTTTTCATCTAATGAAAACTTCATCAGTGGAGTCACCAGGTGGATAATACACAACCAAATTTGTATCTAAATCTCGTTCACCATCAAGAAATTGATTTCAATACCCTGGGAAACATAACTTCATGCCTTCGTCCCCTGCAACAACGCCAAAAAATCTTGTATCTTAGGAGACAATACCTCAGTTGTGAAAGGAATTAGTGCTTAAGACATTTTAAAAGTGTGTCACATAAATGATTTCATTATGTGGTATTTATTCTATCCCTTTGGAGAATAGTTTTCTAAAACCCTTAATGATCTAGAATAATAAATTATTTAATAATTCCATTCACTGCTGATATTTGAATGAAAAGAATAACTGCAGGGAAACTTAAAGTAATGTGCTGAAAACATAGAATCTACCACTTTTAAGTTTAAGAGGAAATTCATGGAGAGATAGGAAACTCGAAATAATATGTTGTAAACACACAATCTATAACTTTAAAGTTTCATCAGGAGTTTGTGAAGAGAGGGGAAACTCAAAATGATACGCTGTAAACAAAAAATCTATTACTTTTAAGTTTCAAAGAGAATTTGTGAAGGAAGAAGAGATGGAGTGAAGAAGCGCAAAATAAGGTTATTTAACTCTTACTCACAGATGTAATTAAGAGACCGGCTGCTATATTACTTCACTTCATTCAAAGAAGAAGGGACACAAAATGGCACGAGAAACACGAATCACCATCAACAGTTGCAGGAAGCTTATTGCTTCTTTCATTTACCCATCAGAAAAAGAAGTAAAAAATGTAATCCCAAAGAGGTCCAGAACTCAGTCCCATTTTCTTTATTTCTATCTACTTAAATACATCAAAATAGTTTGTAACTGCTGAACTTCTTGAAATTACTTTGAATACCTAAACTGTTAAAATTACTTATGTAATCATACCAAGAAACAAATTGAAACTGGAAATATAATTTGTGTTGCTGAATCTGATTGTTGCTGATGGATCCCCCTGAAGTGTTGAGGTGTCCTTTCTAGTTATGATGTGATAGATACACAATTTTGTAACAGCGCCTCAGTGCCCGACTTGACCCAGCTTTTGTGCTTCCAACAGTGCCACTATATGTTCTTCTGCCTGACTCTCCCTATGCCTCTGTGTGTGCCTGCAACGTTTCGTCTTCTCTTTATCAACTTCCGCAAGACTTCGACTTAAAATATATTCTACTCACCCTTGGAGAACGCATCACATCCACTTTATATTGCATCTTGGCGTTTCACTGGCTTTACGTTATAATCCTTCATTTCTTCCTCCGATATGATTCAACCCAAGAAATGCCTTACCTCTAGATTTGAAAGCCTTTGGAGTTCACTTTTGACACCACATCACATTCGCTCGCAAATCGGAAATCGAGGATTTTATTATGAAATTCAGGAAGTAAGTGTCAAACTGTGTGATGTGCGAAGTGCGACGGGTGGAAGGTGATGTGGCAGGACGAAGGTGGGACCGCCTGCAAGTCGCATATTGCAAGTTTTACATAGGAGCAAACGAAGGTTAAACGTTATGTTTTGTGAAGTGCGAAGTGTGGGGGCATGGAAGGTGACGTGGCATAGACGGAGGTGGGACCGCGCTCGTAGATTGCATATCACAAGGTTTATATGTAAGTGGAGGGCAGTAAATGTTAAAAAAAGTGATGTGCGAAGTGCGATGTACGAGAGGGATGACGTGGAAGGGTGGAGGTCAGACCGCCCACAGATTTCATGTCGCAAGTTTTATATGGGAGGAAGTGGAGGGTAAACAGTAAGATTTACAAAGTGTGATATGCGATGGAACCTATGGCCGACACATGGCTTTTCTTCACAATCTACGATTCATTAACTCTCTTGCATCTCTATTTGCGATATCCATTCTTGACCGCTTATCTCTAACTTATATCTCATGATCTAATATTGTCCATCCATATGACTTTCGTTCCTATGCTATGATATTTGCCATCCATCTCTCCACTTCAATTTTGTGCTTTGATCCTTACCGTGTATTTGCCCCTTTGCGCCTTCTCTACTTTCTATGATTTGAAAGTAAATGGCGTGGACTCCAGCGATCACTACACAATGTCCTTTATTGAAACCTGAAACCACTTGTGGGGGCACTTAAGCGGTTTTTTGGAATTTGAAGAGAGTGTTCCCATAGATAAAGTCAATCGTCGATTTGCAGGTGAATGCATTTAACGAGATTGCTTGCGGGGGAAATCCTTGGTATAAATCTTGTGCAATTTGTGCTCTCGGGTTGCCATTGGATCTGGGCCAATGAATATGAGCCTTCGCTGTACTCAAACTTGGAAGAATGATAATCTTGTTTAATTTTAAATTAAAGACATCTTAGAACTAAACGATATTCTATAGCGCTAGTCTCTCCTGAGCTTGAGACTGAGCCCGACTTGACCCTTGTTGCGAGATTTTCTTCTTTGTTGTTCCTCTAGCTTAGATTGCGCTTCCAATGCTGCTGTTGCTTCCCTGACTTTGGTTCCAGTGCACATGTGATGATGAATCCTCGTTGCACTTGTGGTTATCCTTTTGAGCATATTGCAGGTCTTCTTGACATTCTAACAACTTTTCCTCAACAACCTTGAATTGCGCAGGACCTCTCTTAACTTTTAGCTGAGTCAAATTATGCTACAACAAGAACCAAGATTTTCTAGGCACTTTGACCGCCGACTTGACCGCAAAGATGACCAAGTTTGACCGCAATTTTAAGGACTATTTTGGGCTTACTTTGACCATCTTATTAGGTCAAGTTTGATTGGGTATTACTGAGCTCTAAAAAGGAAGATTTGCTGATGTGTTGAACATCTTTGATTTTCTGGTTAGGGTTGAATTTGATTGTAGTTTACTGAAGATTTGACAAGGTTGTTTAACTTTGATTTGGAAAGTAAAATTTGATTTTATGTACTCTCTCTCTCTCTCTCTCTACCAAACATTTGATATAATAATAAGAATATTTGATCAAAGGGTTTTCCCCACATTGAGGTTTTTCCCTGGCATTTTCCAAATACGGTGTCCTCTTCTCTTGGCTTGTCTTCTACATTTTATTTATGTTTTATCTACAACTATTGTCAATATGATTTATGGTTAATGTGATTGCTATTGGAAAATTAAATTGGAATTACTATTGGGCATGTAAAGGAACATTGAAGTAACTGTGCTAAGAACAGAACATACCATTGTTAACTAAAATTAACAAAGGGTCAATAGAGGCTTTCGAGGAGCTAAAGAAGAAGATGAATCAAGCACCAGTTTTGGCATTACCAAAATTTTAGTAGCCATTTGAACTGGAGACAGATGTGAGTGGCTATGCGATGGGAGTAGTCTTGATGTAGGGAGGAATGCCTCTATACTACCTTTTTGAAGTATTTCATGGGGAATTTTTTAACTACACTTCCTATGACAAGGAGACTTATTCCCTAGTGAAATTTGTGAAGAAGTGGAAGCACTCTCTGATGGGAAAGGAGATAATAATCTACGCAAATCACCAACCATACATTACCTATAGGCCCAGAGTAAGCTACAACAAGTCATGCATTACAAGTGGGATGGAGTTACTACAACACTTTCATTTAGTTATTAAGTACAAAAAGGGAAGCATAGACAAGCTAGTTGACATGCTTTCAAGTCCACCCACATCAAAGATCACATCTTTGGGGACTCTTATGTAGATGGATCCATTTATCCATGATGCTTAGAGTGAGACATATTTAGAGGATGAGGACTTCAAGGGCATGTTTCAACAGTTGTAGAGTCAGAGTCATGTGCACGATGGTGATAGCACCATTGACTACCATCTCCAAGATGGGTTACTCTACAGGTTGGACAAGCACTGTGTTCATAAAGGTGAGTGATTGTAGCTAATTAGATGTTAAATTGTAGCAATAAAAGTATTCATTTGACTTGTTCCTTAGTGAAATGGAGAAATTCAAATTTCCTCATCAACAAGATGACTTGAGTTGTTGTTAGCAGGAGTGACATGGTCAATTCACTTAGTTAAGTCATACAATGTGAGTTTGTGGGCAAGAAGTAGAGTTGTGCATGAGTTGATTGCTAAGATCTAGCAATCTAGTGGATTTATACTTAGTGAAATTCATTCATTTGAGCTATAGTCATGAATAGAGTCAGTAGGAGTTCAGTTGAGTATTTGTAACTGTTGTTAACTCATTGATCTCTTAGTTAACTAGTCAATTTACTAAAAATAGCCCTAGTTATGCATGCAATTCGAATTTCCTATTTGAGTGGAGGAAAAATGAATCAATGTAGTCATTATTTTATACCAGTGAGTGTACAAATTTTGTGTAATGCAGGTGAGCTAATTTCTTAAGGAATTGCATAAGGAAATAAGAGCTTACTATTTTTTAGGGGCATAAATTGCGTAATGAAATAGGAGGAAGTTGGATGCCTATTTTGGTCAAGTTTTGGTCAGAGCAGGAGATCAGTATTGCAGTGCAGGTTTAGCTTCAAGGATTGAAGCTGTCATTTTAATTGATCATTGTCTCATATGATATAATATAAACATAGGAGGGGTTTTTCCCAGTTGGGTTCCCCAGTAAAAATATTGTGTTCATTATGGTTGAATGATCACATGTGTTTCTATTATATGTTTTCCCTTTCGCAGATTGAGTAGAAGAAATTTATGTCTATTTATTTTAGTCCGAATTCATTAGCAATTGGAAATTTCAAGTTATTTATACATGTTATCAGAACTATTGAAAACTACATAGAAACCAAGTTCCTGATTTTATCTCAGAAAAAAAATTGAATATCATAATTTTGTGGTTTATATTTTTCTTCAGTGTAGGAACAATGTATTTCAATGGATTAGGGCTTGAGTATGCATTGGAGGGAACCTCAAACTTCCATGCTTGGAAACACAAGATGGAATCCTTGTTGGATGAAAATGGAGTATTGGAGTACACACAAAATGATATTCCAAAACTAGTAGCATCATATGCACATTAACTTTCTCAATGGAAGAAAGACACAACAAAATCTAGGTGGATTATTCTACATGAGTCAAAGATCATGTGGTTTAAAATTTGCATGGAAAAGAGACTCATTTTGCAATGTGGAAAACTCTCACTAATCTATTCCAAAGTAGTAGCGATGCCAGGAAATTGGCATTGAGAGATAAGCTCAGGAACATTCGAATGGGAAAAAATGAAATTGTTATTCAATACCTATCTAGATTCACTCAGATTAAAGATAAGCTTGGAGGAGCTGGAGAAAATGTTCCATCATCTAAAATTGTGAGCTTAACACTCCTTGGACTACCCAAGTCTTGGCACAACTATTAGGATTCCATTAATGGAAGAGATAAGCTCCCAGATTGGGAGAGACTTTGGTCTGACTTGGTGCAAGAGGTGATCAAAAGAAACACTAGAGATGGTGTCACATCCAGAACTGATGCCTAAGAAAACTTTTATTTGGAAAGAAAATGAAAGAAATACAAGGGAAATAATTCCCAAGGCAATACAGAATCCATCCAAAAATGGAAAGAAGAAAGACCTTAAAAAAATTAAATGGTTTCACTGCGATGAGTATGGACACTATGCAACCAAGTGTCCAGAAAAAAAATCTAGTAAGAATCCTATAGAAGCAGTAGGAGGTGGTGCTTTCACATCACAATTCAAGTTAGATTTCACCCTCATTGCATGCATGGCAAGTATTGTATGAGGTTGTGTATGGAATTATACTATGGTGCTTCATTTCATATGAGAGAAAATAATGAGTTCTTCAACAACCTAGATGAGAAGGACCTACAATTACACATAGAACTTGGAGATGATGGGAGGCATAATAACAAAGGGATTGAAACTATCACCTTTAAGAGGGAGTCATGCTCCCATCTTCACCTATAGAATGTAATTCATGTGCCTCTTCTAAAGAAAAACCTAATTTATATAGTTTTACTTGAGATAGAGGATATGATGTGGTGTTTATTAAAGGTAAAGCTTATCTGAAGCATGTTGCTACTGGACAAGAAAAAATAAATTGTGTTCAAGTTAAAAATGTTTACAAGTTAGAGGTGGATGCATGTGCTGCATTGAGAATCAAGGAAAAATATGTTCATGGTCGAGATGTTGGAGAGCTCTGGCATAGGCACATGGGACACCTTAACCATGGAGCTTTGAAAATAATGCATTAGATCACCACTGGACTTCCAAAATGCACCCTTGATAAACATGATGTGTGCAAGGGATGCACTATTAGAAAGTGTGTTATGTCCTCCTTCCAAGTTTGAGATAGCAAAGTTGAAGCCATGTTGGAGAGAGTTCACTCAAATGTGTGTGGACCATTTTATATAGTCTCAATTGCAAAGCACAAGTATAATGCTATATTCATATATGATTTTTCTCGAAAATGTTGGATCTATTTTATGAAGAAGAAACATGAGGTTTATTCAATTTTTTTTGAATTTAAAGCCTTAGTTGAGAATGCGTCTTGAAAGAATATTAAATCCATGAGAAGTGATAATGGAGGAGAGTATATGTTTAATTCCTTCAAAGGGTTACGTGCCAAGGAGGGTATTATAAGGGAGTTGACCGCACACCACAACCCACAACAAAATTGGGTAACAAAGAGGAAAAATTGAAGCACTGTAGAAGTTGCTAGAGCAATGTTGCATGCCCAAGTATTTCCACTATACCTGTGGGCATAAGCATGTAATACAACTATTTATTTTCATAATAGGTTCCCTCACAAAATTCTTGGAATGATCACATCTGAAAAGGTTTTCTCTGTAAGGAAGTCAAATGTCTCCCACTTTCGCATTTTTGGATTCATGGTTTATTTTCATGTCTCCAAATATAGTAGGAAAAATATGGAGCCCACTGCAGAGAGGGGGATATTTGTAGGATACACAGAGACACCTCAAATTTACCAATTGTACATGCCCTCACTTAGGATGAATATTATGAGGAGGGATGTGATATTTGATGAGGATAAATCCATGAGAATTTATCTAGAGAGATATCTAACTATACTTCGAGAGGAAGAGATTATAGCTCCAAAGGATGAGCCTCAGCCAGATCCACAAGAGGTTGTGGAGTAGCCACATGTGGAGGAGTAGAGAGCAGGCCGAGTGGACGCACCCACTCACACAAATCCTTCAAGAGAAGGGAGTAAGATAACCAGGGAGGTAGACATGTTGGTGCAGGAAGCTTAGGAGCAGGTTGGAGCTCCTAGCTCCTTACGCAGATAGAGGAGATCACCAAAAACATATACCAGATATATGTCACTCATGTCAGAGTTGATTAATTCTGAGCCATCTTATTTTGAAGAGGAAGTTTCCCGACACGTGTGGGTAGATGCCATGGTGGAGGAGTATGACTGCATCATGAAGAATGATGTTTGGGAGGTTGTTCCTAGACCTAAGGACATATCTTTTATTGGTTCCAAGTGGGTGTATAAGGTGAAACATGGTACTGATGGAAGTGTTGAGAAGTACAAGGCCAGATTTGTGGCCAAAGGCTTCTCATAGGTGGATGGGATTGATTACGAGGATACATTTTCCCTTGTGAAAAAATACCAATCTATCAGGACCATATTTTCATTGGCAACACAGATGGGGTGGAAGATCCACCAAATGGATGTTAAGAATTCCTTCCTCAATGCAGTGGTTGAGGAAGAGATCTACATTGAGTAGCTTGAGGGGTTTGAGACATTTGACAAGGATACACATGTGTAGACTCAAGAGAGCCCTCTATGATCTCAAGCATGCACCTCATGCTTGGTACACTCACACAGATTCTTATTTGAGTGAATTAGGCTTCACTAAGAGTGAATAAAATTCCAATATCTACTACATTGGGGTAGATGGATGTTTGCTTATCTTAGTCCTGCATGTAGATGACTTGATACTGATAGGAGATGAGAGGTTGATCCAACTTTGCAAGGAGGACCTTGCAAGAGAGTTTGAGATGAATGATATAAGTTTGATACTCTACTTCCTTGGATTGGAGGTATGGCAGGGAGATGTAGAGCTATTTGTTGGTCAGGGGAAGTACACCTCTGAAATTCTGCAGATATTCCATATGCAGGATTGCAAGCCCATGGAGATTCCTCTAGCTACTAACTGGAGGAAAGAGGATGCTTCTATAGGAGAGGAAGTAAATTCCACTATCTATAGACAATTTCTAGGGTCCTTGATGTACTTGGTGAACACAAGGCCCAACATTTGTTTTGAAGTTAATCAACTTAGTTAGTTTATGATGGAGCCTACTAAGCTTCATTGTAAAGAAGCAAAACATGTTCTTAGATACCTCAAAGGCATAAAATATTTTTTTTTATGGTACAAACAAACTAATGGAGTGAAGCTCCAAGGCTTCACAGATGAATATTGGGTAGGGAGTCCCTCAAATAGGAAGAGCACATTGGGAGAAATATTAAGTGTTGCGTAAAAAAAAATTTCTTAGTATACGAGGAAATAAATATTTGTAGCACTAAGCTCAATGGAGGCCAAGTATATGGCTGCTAGTCAATCAAGATGTGAGGCTATTTGGATGAGGAACATCTTGGTTGATATCTTCAGTAATAGGATGGATCCTACATTGATCCACTGTGACAATCAAATTCATATAAAACTATCTGAAAATCCAGTGTTTCATGATAGGTCCAAGCATATAGACATCATGTACCATCACCTGAGATTTCGTTCACAAAGTAGGATTGTAATGTTACAATATGTTCCTACAAAGGAGCATGATGCATACATCTTTACAAAGGATTGATCAAGTGGCAAGTTCTAGTTTCATAGAAGCATGATTGGGGTTGTTCATATCTCTTTTCTTGCTAAGAGGGAGTGTTAAATTGTAGCAAGAAAACTCTTCATTTGACTTGTGCCTTAGTCAAATGGAGAAATTTTTATTTCCACATCAACATGATGACTTGAGTTGTATTTAGTAGGAGTGACATGGCCAAGTCACTTAGTTAATTTAGTCAATTCAAGTTTGTGGGCAAGAAGTAGGGCTGTGAATGAGTTTATTGCTAATTTCTAGCAATATAGCGGAGTTATAGTTAGTGAAACTAGGTTACCTAAGCTCTAGTCATGAATAGAGTCAATAGGAGTTCAAATAAGTAGTTTTAAATGTTGTTAAATCAATTATATCTTAGTTAACTAGTTAATTTACTAAAAATAACCCTAGCTATGCATGCAATTTGAATTACCTAGTTGAGTGGAGGAAAAAGGCATCAATGTAATGATTATTGTATACTAGTGAGTGTACAAATTTTGTGTAATGCAGGCGAGGTAATTTCCTCCAGAATTGCACGTTGGAGGTCTATTCTGGATAAGTGTTGGTCAGAGAAAGTAGATCGGGAGATCAATATTGTAGTGCAAGTTGAGCTTCAAGGATTGAAGTTGTCATTGTAATTGATCATTGTCTCATCTGATCTAATACAAACAAAGGAGGGTTTTTTCTAGTCGGATTCTCTAGTAAAAATATTGTGTTCATTGTGATTGAATTATTGCATGTGTTTCTATTGTATGTTTTCCCTTTCACAGATTGAGTAAAAGAAGTCCGTTTATATATTTTTTTTAGCTTGAATTCATTAGAAATTGCAAATTTCGAGTTATTTCTAGATTAGAGAGGCTCACACTTCCAAGATTGTAGGGCACTTTGGTGTAGGGAAGACAATGGCCAACTTACAGAGGTATGTGTATTGGCCCAAGATGCAAGAACGAATAGCTACGTTCATAAGAGTATGCATGCTTTGTTGTACCGACAAGCCTAACATCAAGAAAAAAGGTCTACATCATCCTTTACCTGTACCCACTCATACTTGGGAAAGCATTTCCATGGACTTTGTGGGAGGTTTACCAACAACTAGGAAGGGACATGACTATCTCTTCATGGTAGTTGACATGTTCAACAAGATGTGTGTTATGGCGCCCTTTAAAAAGACCATCAATGGGCAAGAAGCAACAAACTTGTTCTGTGGACAAGTCTAGGTTCACTTTGAGATACCAAGGAGCATCATTTCAGACATGGATACAAGATTTCTCAGTGGCTTCCAGACTACATTGTGGGAGAATATGGACACAAATTTGAAGAGATATACAACGTTCTATCCGCAAAGAGATAATAATATAGAAGCATTCAAAAATACTTCGGTGAAACTTTTGAGGGGATACAACTAGAAGCATACGAAGACTTGGGACAAAAATTTGGTATACATTCAACATTATTACAACAAATCAATCCACACTTATACAAGAAATTTCCCATTTTAAACTTGTTTTGGATATTTGTTACCTTTACCTTTGGACATTGAATATGGGAAATCAGGAGGAGTGAGGAAAGATCTTACAGGAGATGCCTTGAGCACTGAAAAAATTATAGAGAAGATAAGGAAGATCCATATATAGGTACAAGAGACACTACATAAGTCACAAGAGAAATATAATGCTAGGCATGATCAACATAAAACAGATAAATCGTTGAAGGTGGGAGAAAAAGTATGGCTACAGTTGAACAAGGAGAGGCTATAAGGGACTGGTAAGAAAAACAAGGATCTAAGGTATGGTCCCTTTGATATAGTGGAAAAGGTGGGTGATAATTCTTATCGACTTAGTTTACCACCATATATGCACATTTACTCAGTTATGAACGTAGATAATTTAAAACTCTATGAGCCTTCCACGCTAGATCAGGAAGAGGAACATGTCCTACCTTCTGTGGAGGATTTGGCACCAGATTCTTAGCAAGAGTTGACAAAAGATACAATTTTATAGAAGAGGTATATAACTACATGATAAGGACAACATTAAATTTGGTAGCTTGGGTTGAAAGGACAACTTCTAGGCGAAGCTAAATGGTATGCCAAAGAGAAGGTGGAGGAAAACTTTCCTCACCTCATTTTGTAGAAGCTTTTGGGGACCAAAAACCTCCCAAAATGGGGAGGTGTGATCCAGATTGGATCATTATATTTTTTTTCATCCATATCGATGCTTTCAAAGTGGAAAATTGGAGGAATGAGCTATGAGGACCATTTTTATCGGCGGGACCTAATTTGGAAAATTAGGGTCTAAAACCTTCCGGGAGAATTTGGAGGCATCAAGTGACGTTTTTTGGGGGTAAAACTTTTTTGATTTTGCACAACACTATTTTCCATATTCTACACATAGAGACCTTTCCAACTGTTAGTCATCAATAAATTTTTCCTTTGTAGATGACTAAATGCTTATCCTAATATTTCTAGAAACAAAGTTCATAAACATTGTGATTTCTAGAAATCTCACTGCCTTCATTATCCTTAAGGTAATTTTTCACTATTTCATCATTCCATCATGTCAAGTTCTGCTTACCATTCCCAGAAAACCCATTAGAGTCTCATGTCCTTCATTTTGTCTATATTTTGTCATATTTGGCCCAAATCCTCTGTTTTGTTCTGCCTAAACCCCCCATTGCTATCTAAGGCCACCAATCAAACATCTCTATTATGTCTCCCAAGAATACCTCAAGCATTAATAGTCCCAAAACTGTCTCTATAGGCTTTTTAGATAAACCAAGTACATTGGATTTTGGATCTTCAATACATCAGTTTATCATAAACTCTGTTTTACACTTAATGACCCCAAAATCTAAGTTTTTAGTCCAAAAGCCAAAATCCAAGGAACCTTCCACTAGGTCACCTAGGGTTTCACAGGTCATAGGGTGGTTTTGGTGTCCTAAAAATCTCTGGTTTTTCCTATATAAGGAGACCGCTTTTAAATAAGGAAAGGGACAAGTGAATTTGTCAAAAACTGATCAAAGGGCCATTCAAGAAAGTTCTCCTTGGCCTAGAGAAAAAATTCTGCAAGGGACAACTGCCCTTGCTCACATTTCTACAAAAGGATCAAGATGGCCATCATGCATAAAAAGAGGCAAGGTAATGGGGAAATCATCACAAGAAGACCATCTTTAGCAAAGAGAAAGACAACATGTATATGTTTTAGAGAATTAGGATTTTGTGACCAATTGGCAAAATAATGTGCCAAAGCAGGAAATTAGTACAAGGGCTACAAAGACAAAAGTCACCTCAACTCCATCCAGTGCACATTGAATATTTTTGGAAATAATAAATGAGTTTTGAAAGGTTTTAGAGAACTTAGAAGACAACATTGTTTAATTTTCTCTAATAGCCCTAAAACCTAATAGTTTGGGAAGATGGATGAAAAGGTCAAATGAAGATGATAAGTCCTCCTTCATAAACAAGTAGATGGCATTCAAAGAACATTCAGGGTACCCTTTAGGGTTTGTCAAAGCAGAATCACTTCACTGCACCAAAGGAAGAAAGTGGTAAAGAATATAGTATAAGGGCCTAAGCTTCCTAAATTCACTCAAAGGTCTCCAAAAAAGTCAAAAGAAAGGCAAGCATAGGGTTAAATATTACCAGAGAGACATCAACATTGAAACATGAGCTTACTGTTCAGAAAATGAGATGTCAAACTCTAAAAAGAGACTAAGAGGACCTAAAAACCCTATGTTATGACACATGAAGAAATTATAAGTGGGCATGGGAAAATAATGGCAAAAATGGTGCATACATCTGTGCCAAAAAGAACCTCACTGTGAAAATATCCGAAAAAGGTAAGAAAGTCATGTTCAGGAAAATTGCACTTAAAAGTGCCAAAAAGGATAAAACTATGTTCTCAGTTTGACAAATGCATGCCAAAGACATTTTTAAAATAATACCTAAGCTTCTTAACATTTTCAAAGATAAAATGATGAAAAAGGCATCTATGTCATTCAGCCAGCCATCACCACAAAAGAAGAAAAAGTGCCTTGAAAAAGCTTTCAAAACCCTGCAGAGATAAAAAGCATCAGTCAAATGGAAAAAAGGTGGAAAACATAAGTAAATTGGGTTTTGAAACTTTAATTTATTTTCCTCAAAAGGTATACAGGTTTTTCAATGTCATTTTGAACTCATTTGGCACTTGCAAAGGAAAAGAAGCTTCATGGAAGAAATTTAGGGTTTTCGGGCCATTCTTGGGCAAAATTTCTCTGCGCTGCGCATAGGCAAAGGCGCTGTGCATATAGACTTTGGTGCTGTGCACAGGGGAGAAAAGGCAATGTTAAAAAACACTGCGCTGTGCACAAGCGGACCGACGCTACGTATAGGCGGTGGCACTGCGCACATGCCCAGTTCATAGCCCGACCTGCCCACAAATCTTCAGGCACTGTGCATACACCAACTCAACAGGCCCGAACGCTCACTTGAGGCACCCACAGCTCGACCCGATGTTACGCACAGGCCTGCACAAACCTGATCTGACCCAACGCTGCTCATAGAGGGCACAACTGAAACGACCAATCGGGTGGTGCTGCGCACAGGAGGAGTTTGGCTAGAATTGTCGAAAGGTGGCCAAAATCACTCTTTTCCCTCCTCAACTTTTCCCCAGGCTCCTACACAAGTTGAAACCACTTCACACCCACTTACCTCGACTCCTCCATCACCCCCACCCATGCCTTCTCCACAAGGAGGCTTACCTCTTTCTTCTTCTCCTGAAGCATCAAATGAGGAAAAAGGTGATAGTGGCAATAATGAGTAAGACGGTGATAGTAGAGATATTGAAAATAGTGAGGCATAGACAAATATTAATGAGGATGAGCCAACAGACAATGAGCAAGAGGAAAAGTCCATAGAAACAGATAAAGGTGGTGGTGAAGATGAAGAAATTGACAGTCAAAGAGAAAATGTGCTTGGTCATGAAGAAAGTATGCAGAGTCATGATAAAAAAAATGAAAATTCAGAGGAAGACAATGATAGAAAGGATGACTCTGATAATGCAGCAGTGGGAAAAACAATGAGCAAAGTCATGATGAAGACAGTGGCAATATGGAAGGAGATGATGAACATGAAGATGTGAGAAGTACAAAAGATAAAAAAGGTGATAACCCTAAAATGATGGTACCAACAGTACATAGTCTAGCAACTCAAAGGAAGGGCAAAAATGAGACAATGAAATTCTCCGTGAAAAGGTTAAAAATAGTTAAAGGGTTGAAGACAAAGAGTGTAGTGTTGAAACAAAATACATGATGACCAGTGATGCCAATAAAGAAAATGAAGAAGTTGAGGACCGCAAGAAGGATCATAGCCATGATCAAGGCACCTACAAAGCCACCATCACACCTCTTCATTGAAATTTAAGCACTCAAATAAGGTAAAGACCAAGAAAAACTTAGAGACATGGCTCAATATTTTCCATAAGCTTCTCAAACCCCTTGAAGAAGTTGTCCACCAAATTTGAGGGAATTTTGAGCAAATTTCATTTTTTTGAAATTTTGGGCGCTGCGCAAACATCTCATGCATCCTCAGCTTGAAAAATTGACATTTCTAGATTCCTCTCATCATCAGCAGTCTGCTCACAAAATTTTAGACAATTTGGAGTAGTTTTGACCCCCCAAAAGGTAAAAAAAACACCTAAAGTTTGACCATTCTGCCTCATTTTCAGGCAAGGTGTTGTGCACAGAGCAGTGTTGGGAGAATGGGTTTTTGGACAATAAAATGGCACTCATTCAGAAAGAAAGAGCTAGATCTGGGAATCCAACTTGACAAGCTTTCCAACGAGCCATCACGGGGCAAAATCCAACACTGGGAAGGAGGTCAAAACAGGGCTGCAAGTACACCTACTTTCTGATATTTTGGCGCTGCGCATACAAGACCAAAAGTGGAAAAAGTCAACAAAATACTCTCATTTATTGCAAAATGATATTTTGGAGTTTTTTGAGGCAAAAAAATCTAGGATTAGGTGTTGGAAGTTATTATGCATTTATTTCTCTTAGATATTTATGTCTTGGGCCTTGCATGGTCACTTGGACATAAATTGTCATTTATGACAATTTTGGATATTTTGAAACCCTAAATAGGGTTTTAGCCCTCCTCTGCTCCATAAATAGAGCATAAGGCTCTCATGTATTGTGTTGGATTTGATGAACTTGGAGAGAAATACATGGTTTATATGAGCTTGGAGAAGAAATTGGTTTTGTGAAGTTGATGAATGGCTTTCTTGGACTGATGATGGAGAAGCTTGTTTGCAAGATTCCTTAGCTTGGTGAATGGTGATGTCTTCTTAATTTGTTTATGTTTTCTTGTTATCATTATGTTTCATCCTTCTTGGTTGCTATAAATTAGAAAAGTATAGGTTGAGACATGCTCTTTGAGGCACCTTAGTCCTCCTATTTGTTATAGCCTTGATGTTTTCCTTTGTTTGGTCATCTTAAGGAATTCTTGATTGCTCCTTAGGTTCACCTAAACTTGTTTTGTTTCATATATGGATTAGTATGCTAGTTTACAAGTATGATTCACGGGATGCCCTGCTTACTTGAAGCTGTCCAAACTTTGTCTTGAAACCTCTCTTTGGAATATTGTTTGCTATGTTAAGTCAAAGAGGTCTCGCTCAATCTTGCCCTTTGTCCATGTCTACCAACTTTTTTCAAAGTTATTTATAGCCTGGTTTATGATGTTTAGGAGTTCCCTCTTCATAGATTAAGTTATTTTCCTATCTTATATGTTTTCCCAAATTCTGAAGGTGAATTTACTAAAATTAGAAGCTCTTATGCTTTCTATGTTTCGCTGGAATGTTTATCTTGGATATTTATTGGTTTAATGTATTATCATAGAGTAAATGGTTTGCCATAGCTCATGCTTAGTATCTTGTGCTAATTATATTTAAAGACCTCCTTGTTCATAGGTAAATAACAAAGGATACTTCACTGCGCTTTTCCCTACCTTCTTTTTCCCAAACTTGATGTCCACCCCACCTCTCACATTACCTTAAGGATCCATTTACCTTGCTATATTGGCCCTACAACACACTTTGATTCATCATTTAGACACTCATGAATTTCACTGACTCCATAGCCCAATGGCTTTGACAGACTCTCACTCCACCTACTCTATCTAATCGTCATACCCAACCAAAACAAACAACAAACCCCAATATTTCATAACTAGCCTAAAATTAACCTTAAAAGAAAACAAGAATACATATTTTGAAAACATTAGAGACAACCCTCTCTGAATCGAGGAAGGCTAGGTCCATGGATTCCAAAGTCTGGTTTGATGTTACCCCTGTCCATTTTTATCTCAATCAATCTAGAAAATTAAGGGGAGCTAACATAATGGCGATCATGGTGGGAATTTCTAAGTAAGTTAACAAATTAGACATCCTTAAAAGACTTTAGAAAGCCCTTGTCAGGTAGTATCCAGTGATTCATTGCCACCTCATCCCCATTACTAACATAATGGTGATCATGGTGGGACCTTCTGAATAATTCACAAACTAAGTATTCCTCAGATCTTAGAAAACCTACAAACATCCTTAGATTGGTATTTAGTTGCTGATGGTGGACAAAAACCTACTTTAAAATAGTTGAAATCATCCACCTGGCAACTCCACAAAAGCTCAATAGACCTTAAGACTCCACTGGAGGAAGAATCCGAAACATGACTAGTCATCCTAGAAAGAAAAATCACTCAGGCCTAGGTTGGATTCAAAAAATTGTTGTTTTTAACTATAACCATGTTCTATCCTGCTTTAAGCCTGATCAAGAATACACTGATGAGATCTACACTGATCATTGGAAATTTCTCCAGCCTTAAAAAGCTGAACCTTAAATTGCAGACCTTGAGCAGACTTATACACCTATGCCTAACCTAGATACACCTGTGGAAGATCTAGTGAAAGATGAGCCTCATACTACCTTTCCTACTCTTGCTGAAACCTCAAACAGTCATCAATCTCTTTTTTCACTACCTATATCCACAAAGGTCCCAGAAAGATACAAGCCTCTAGTTTTTCCTCTTATCCTCCAGGCCCTCCCTGCAAATATTGCAAATAAACTACCCAGATTTGATGAAGAAAACTCAAAAGTCACCGCTGAAGAACACATTCAAAATATTGAGGGTTTACTTGACCTATTTTAAATAGAAGAAGATTATGTGCGTATTAGAATGTTTCCCTTATTGTTACAAGGAAAAATTAAGAGTTGGTTTAAGGACCTTCCAGCTGCAAGCATTAAAAAATTTCATCAATTCACTCAAGTTTCTTAGATAGGTGGGTAGTCTTGAGAAATTCTCTTCTCATCATAAAGGACTACAACCATTTGAAAAGAAATCCAGAGGAGACAATACAACAATTTTCAGCCAGGTTCAATAAAGTATACCATGCAATACCTGCTAAGATAAAGCCACCCCTAGGGTGGGTTCTCTTGCACTACACAAATGCTCTTGACCCAGAGATGGCTTTCCAGATAAGAGAAAAATACCCTTCAAACCTGGAAGAAATGTAGAATATAGAAATTACTGTGGAATTCAACATACTAGAAAGAGAGGCAAAGTTAGAAGCAATAAAGAAGGAAAAATTAGCTCAAGAGAAAGTGATATCTTCAGAGGTAAAGCTAGAGATGTTGACAGATACAATAAAAAAAATGATGCATATACTTGGCAGGAAAGAGGAAGAATACAAGGTTGAGGTTGGTGCTGCTTATTCAAAACAACGTATACCTTTTCCTTGGGAAGAACAAACTCTGTCATTACAAGACAAGAATAACAATCAAAATATGCATATTGAGCAAGACTGCAAAGAAGAGAGTGAAGAAGCTTGTCGAGTAGGTACTAGATACCTTCCTATATCTTGTGCTTCACTACTAAGAGAACACTACAAAAAAATTGAAATAAAAATAAGATGGATGATGCAAACCCTTTTGCATATCCAAAACTCTTTCCCTCAAGCCATCTTGAAATCACAAAATCTGAAATAGAGGAGGAGTAAAATTTTTTATGATCTCTACCCTTATGCTTTAATTCATTTTAGATTTTGAAAGGAAATTTGCATCCTGAATATCTCTTAGCAGCTATTCATGAATCCCATGCTCAAGTTAACTCTCACAAAAATCAAGAAAAGTTGGTTAAGGATGAAATCAATCGGGGAATGAAAGAGAACCCACAAGATCTCTTCGAAAAAACAAGTGCTGATTCATCATCTCTCTTAGGTGAGGCTCAAAAATACATTCAGCCTCTAAATCAACCTTCCCAAGAGAAAGAGGACTGCTGTAGTTATATCCAAAGAAGAGAAAAATGCCTCCTTTTTTAACTGAAGAAGAGATAGATCAGCTTATAAACATGCAATCAGCTTCTAATATTTCATATGAATAGAAAATTTCTATTTATTTTCCTCCTAATCCTAGCTATCACATAGCAGAAAATGGATTTATAGATCAATTCAAAGAGAAACAATCTGATAGTCCAATATGTGCGGTTGGTAACATTAATTATATTGATGATTCTCCAAGGTTTGATCAATATGTTGATAATGATGATGTTCTCCAGAAAAAAGCTAGCTTTTCAGATCATTCAACACTTGGTTTTTGGGAGGAAGCTCAGTTTCATCAACTTGAGAAAGGTAACCAACCAATGCATAACAGCTATGACAGTGATGAGGAAAGCTTAAAAATTTGGAAGCAAATGAAGGCTTGAAAATTGATGATCACAAGAAATTTGCTGCACTTCTTTCTCAAGAATATTTGTTGCCAAGGAGTGCTCCTACTCATCAACATGGTGGTTTTAACACAGAGCTCAACTCACTCTATCGAAGCACATCAGGTTTGTTAGAGGATAACATTGCCATATATGATAAATCTACCAGTTCAAATGATCATGAGGAAGAGGTGGAGTTTCTTTCCCAAAAGAGTTCCAAGCATAGCCAAGTGGAAGAAGGAGTAGTCCTGAATGAAGCTTATGTCTCAAATCATCTAGATCAGGTATTATTCCAAGATCCATTTTTTGTTTTCCTTGAGAAATATAAAGGAGGAGCGTGTTCTGCCAAGAAGAGTTTGTTGCAAAGTGTGAGAAAAATTTTAAGCATTACTGTTCAAAAACAAGTGAGGTGGAAGTGGCGTGTTAATTTTGTCAGCACCCTCAAAGGGTTGAACCAAGATCCCTCATGCAATCATCTTCTTGATTGGTTGTAAAAGAGAGTTCACCAAATGAATGTATATCATGCATAGGTTAGATTAGGATAGGTGGGTATGCAAAATAAACTCAGCCTTGTGAGCATATTTTTAGTTCTAGATTGTTTGGAAAAAATGAGAAAAACACAAAAACAAAGAAAGGTAGAAAAATAGGGAAAATTTAAAGAAGAGGTATAGCCCCATACCCAAAAAATAATACTACTGAAAGTGAGAAACGTTAAATGCCACTGCTAGTTCAAAAAGAAGGTCTTGTTTCAGTCGTCTAGCCTAATCATGGCTGAGACATGTTTTCAATTTATTGTTGATAAGTTAGTGAAAGATAGTTAGTCAAATTATGTAAACTTGACTTGTCAAACATAAGAGATTAGGAATGAAAGATACTGGTTCCACATGCTTAAAACATAACCAAGGAGAAAAATGGGGATGAATAGCAAACAATGTATCACAACCCTGATTTTTATAAATCTTATTTTGTGTTGAGTAACCAGCTCCAAAAATAGAAGAAAAGAGATATCAATGCCTTAGAAATAAGCCACTTTGAGGGGGAAACCTCCAATACATTACATAAATGAACAATTCTTGGATGATACAAATGAATAAAACCTCCTTCTATATATAAGAGTCCATGGGGCCACAATATAATCCTAGTGGGGCCATAATGTAATCCTAGTCGACCTAACAATAATAATGTAAGGGCACAATAATAACAATATGGGAGTTACAGGGGTACAACAATAACAATAAGTGGGGCTACACTAACATAATAAGGGACTATACTATTAATATAGGGACTTAACATGCCCCTCTCCTTCAAACAGGTGTTGTCCTCAACGCTTGATTATTTCTTGATGCTTCTATATAAAATTCTCTTCCTCCCATGTGGAATCTTTTACAATAAAGTTCTTCCACTTGCTGAGATACTCTGAAATTGATCGTACTTGTAGAGTTCTTGTTTTTGTGACCGCTTCAGAACTTCTTTCGATGTGATGTTGATATTCCTGTTGTTTCATTAGATTCTGCACCAAAGTTAGGTTATCCTTTGAGAGTTGGAGAACTTGTTGTTGATGCTTGATGTCATCTTCCACTAATTTATCATCCATATTAGCTATTATTTTATCCTTCAAACCATCCAACTTAGCCTCCATTTCTTCTTTTAAACCATCTATATCAGCTTCGGTTGCTCTTCGTAAGATCGAAATTTGTTGCACTTGGTACCGTAATTTTGATATCTCATACTGCAATTCTTCCACTTCATGCATCATAGTATAGATTTCTGAGGGATTAATGGGTATGGGGAGTATTTTATAGGGCATATTTTAGAACCCAATAATGATATCTATTCTAAAATATGCCCTTGGAATCAATTCAAATTGATTCTTCAAACAAGACTTATGCAATTCGGAAAAAAAATACACACCTTTTTCTTGCTTTTGAAGAGCTCAATATTGAAATTGGATTATCTCTGTGATTGCAGCACTTCAATATCTGAATTTTTGTACCAACGTAGCCCTCTGAATTATCTTTCTAATGCCACAGGTCTGACTTGATTTGGATTCTCCAAGACAAAGTTGTGTCCAATCTCCCACAATGACCTAATTATGGACTGGTTCAGTAGAGCGAACTTGTACGACTTTCCACGTGTCACTGTTTCATATTTTGTCTCTGAAATTGATATCCAAGAAACGAAAGTCTGTGTACTTGTGACCAATTTTTACGGCACTCCAATCCGCTGCCCAGAGAGAGAGTTATTGAAATTTTCCCACGATCACCTCTTTGAGATGAAATTCAGGAGCCTGAAAAAGCACTACCTTCCACAAATCATATCTCCAAAAATATTGCGAACCAAGATCTGAAATTTTTTGAAAAATTTCCTCAGGATTTCATCTTCGTACCATATGAATTTCAGACTCTGAACCTTCGTACAAAGACGTTATAAACGAAAATGCCACGACTGTTTAGGGCATTTTGAAAAAGCACTACCTTCCACAGATCATATCTCCAAAAATGTTGCGAACAAAGCTCTAAAATTTTTAGACAATATTCCTCAGGATTTCGGCTTCGCACCCTAAACATTTCAGCTTCTGACACTTCGTAGAAAAAAATTTATAGTGAAAATGCCACGATGACCTTTTTCGAGCAGCGAAACCCTAGAATCCAAACCTCTGATACCAAATTTTGAAGTAATAACTCCAAAAATAGAAGGAAAGAGATATCAACGCCTTATAAATAAGCCACTTCGAGGGGGAAACCTCCAATACATTACATAAATGAACAATTCTTGGATGATACAAATGAACAAAACCTCCTTCTATATATAGGAGTCCATGGGGCCACAATATAATCTTAGTGGGGCCATAATGTAATCCTAGCCGACCTAACAATAATAATGTAAGGGCACAATAATAAAAATATGGGGGTTACAGGGGTACAACAATAACAATAAGTGGGGCTACACTAACATAATAAGGGACTACACTATTAATATAGGGACTTAACATTTTGTACAAAAATAACATTTCTGTGCAGCTTGTTCTTATGTCACAAACCCATGGTAAGTCAGAATGTCTAATTCTGATTTAAACCATGTTTACAATTTGATGTTTATAGCTTAGTGAATGAATCCTGTCAAAAAATTTAACCTTGACAGTTGAATAGTCTAGGTAGAGAATAACAGTTCATTAGCATAATCTAGACTTTTGGAGGAAATAAGATAGAAGTAGATAGTTTGTTTTGCTTTCAAAATAAAAAATGTCAAGGGTTGGCTAGTCCAAATGCACCCAAGGAAGAAAAAATGTTAGGCAAGTAGATTGGGTAGGTAGAGATGAAGATGATTTGATCATGTTTTTCAAATCTATTAACATCATAACTTCACAACATGCATCAACATGATAAAAGAGGTAAAAATATGCCCAATGGATGAGGCACTGGTCTCCATTAAGCCAGAGATATGAAAGTTCTGGACACCTCCTGAAAAGGAGCTGCCCTCCCCAAGTGGAGCCACTATTAGTCATCAGTAATTTTTTCCTTTGTAGATGAGTAAATGCTTATCCTAAGATTTCTAGAAACAAAGTTCATAAACATTGTGAGTTCTAGAAATATCACTGCCTTCATTATCTTAAGGTAATTTTTCACTATTTTATCATTCCATCATGTCAAGCTCTGCTTACCAGTCTCAGAAAACCCATTAGAGGCTCATGTCCTTCATTTTATCTAGATTTTGTCATCTTTGGCCCAAATCCTCTATTTTTTTTCTGCCTAAATCCCCCATTGCTACCTAAGGCCACCAATCAAACAGCTATATTATGTCTCCCAAGAATACCTCAAGCATTAATAGTCCCAAAAATTTCTCTGTAGGCTCTTTAGATAAACCAAGTAAATTGGATTTTGGATCTTCAATACATCAGTTTATAATAAACTCTGTTTTACACTTAATGACCCCAAAATCTAAGTTTTCAGTCCCAAAAGCCAAAATCCAAGGAACCTTCCACTAGGTCACCTAGGGTTTCACAGGTCATAGGGTGGTTTTGGTGTCCTAAACATCTCTGTTTTTCCTATATAAGGAGACTGATTTCAAAGAAGCAAAGGGACAATTGAATTTGTCCAAAACTAATCAAAGGGCCATTTAAGAAAATTATCCTTGGCCTAGAGCACAAATTTTGCAAGGGATAGCTGCCCTTGCTCACATTTATGTAAAAGGTTCAAGATGGCCATCATGCCTAAAAAGAGGCAAGGTAATGGGGAAATCACCACAAGAAGACCATATTCAACAAAGAGAAATACAATAGGCATATGTTTTAGAGAATCAGGGTTTTTGTGACTTATTGGAAAAACAATGTGCCAAAGCAGGAAATTAGTACAAGGGCTACAAAGACAAAAGTCACCTCAACTCCATCCAGTGCACATTGAAGATTTTTAGAAATAATAAATGAGTTTTGAAAGGTTTTAGAGAACTTAGAAGACAACATTGTTTACTTTTCTCTAACATCGCTAAAACCTAAGAGTTTGGGAATATGGATCAAAAGGTCAAATGAAGATGATAAGTCCTCCTTCATAAACAACTAGATGGCATTCAAAGAACATTCAGGGTACCCTTTAGGGTTTGTCAAAGCGGCATCACTTCACTGTACCAAAGGAAGAAAGTGGTAAAGAATATCAGTATAAGGGCCTAAGCTTCCCAAATTCAATCAAAGGTATCCAAAAAGTCAAAAGAAAAGCAAGCATAGGGTTAAGTATTGCCAGAGAGACATCAATATTGAAACATGCGCTTACTGTTCAGAAAATGAGATGTCAAACTCTAAAAAGAGACTAAGAGGAAATAAAAACCCTATGTTATGACACATGAAGAAATTAGAAGTGGGCATGGGCAAAGCATGGCAAAACTGGTGCGTACATCTATGCCAAAAAGAACCTCACTGTGAAAATATTAGAAAAAGGTAAGAAAGTCATGTTCACGAAAATTGCACTTAAAAGGGCCAAAAAGGATAAAACTGTGTTCCCAGTTTGACAAATGCATGCCAAAGACAATTTTAAAACAATACCTAAGATTCTTAACATTTTCAAAGATAAAATTATGAAAAAGGCATCTATGTCATTCAACCAACCATCACCACAAAAGAAGAAAAAGTGCCTTGAAAAAGCTTTCAAAACCCTGCAGAGATAAAAAGCATTAGTCAAATGGAAAAAAGGTGGAAAACATAAGTAACGTGGGTTTTTAAACTTTAATTTATTTTCCTCAAAAGGTATAAAGGGGTTTCAATGTCATTTTGAACTCATTTGGCACTTGTAAAGGAAAAGAAGCTTCATGGAAGAAATTTAGGGTTTTTGGGCCATTCCTAGGAAAAATTTCTCTGCGCTGCGCATAGGCGGAGGCGCTGCGTATATAGCCTTTGGTGCTGCGCACAGGGGAGAAAAGGAAGTGTTAAAAAATGCTGTGCTGCGCACAGGCAGACTGACACTATGCATAGGTGGTGACACTGTGCACATGCCTAGTTCAGAGCTTGACCCGCCCACAAATCTTCAGGCGCTGTGCATACACTAGTTCGACAGGCTCGACAGCTCACCCGAGGCGCCCACAGCCCGAATTGACGCTACGCACAGGCCTGCACACACCCAACCTGACCCGACCTGATGTTGCGCATAGAGGGCATGACTAAAACAACCATTTGGGTGGCGCTGCACACAGGAGGAGTTTGGCCATAATTTCTGAAAGGTGGCCAAAATCACTCTTTTTCCTCCTCAACTTTTCCCCAGGCTCTTGCACAAGTTGAAACCACTTCACACCCACTTACCTCCACTCCTCCATCACCCCCACCCATGCCTTCTCCACAAGGAGACTTACCTCTTTCTTCTTCTCCTGAAGCATCAAATGAGGAAAAAGGTGATAGTGGCAATAATGAGCAAGAAGGTGACAGTAGAGATAATGAAAACAGTGAGGCAGAGACAGAGATTAATGAGGATGAGCCAACAGACAGTGAGCAAGAGGCAAAGTCCATAGAAATAGATAAAGGTAGTGGTGAAGATGAAGAAATTGACAGTCAAAGAGAAAACATGCTTGGTCATGAAGAAAGTATGTAGAGTCATGATAAAAACAATGAAAATTTAGAGGAAGACAGTGACAGAAAGGATGAGTCTGATAATGCAGCATTGGGAAAAACAGTGAGCAAAGTTATGATGAAGACAATGGCAATATGGAAGGAGATGATGAAAATGAAGATGTTAGAAGTACAAAAGATAAAAAAGGTGATAACCCTAAAATGATGGTAACAACAGTACAAAGGCTAACAACTCAAAGGAAGGGCAAAAAGGGGACAATGAAATTATCTGTGAAAAGGTTGAAAATAGTAAAAGGGTTGAAGACAAAGAGTGTAGTGTTGAAACAAAAAACGTGATGACTAGTGATGCCAATAAAGAAAATGAAGAAGTTGAGGACCGCAACAAGGATCATAGCCATGATCAAGGCACCTAAAAAGCCACCATCACACTTCTTCATTGAAATTTAAGCACTCAAAGAAGGTAAAGACCAAGAAAAACTTAGAGACATGGCTCAAGATTTTCCATAGGCTTCTCAAACCACTTGAAGAAGTTTTCCACCAAATTTGAGGGAATTCTGAGCAAATTTTGTTTTTTTGAAATTTTGAGGCCTCTATGCGCAACACGCTTGGCGCCGCACAAACAACTCATGCATCCTAAACTTTCAAGCTTGAAAATTTTGGATTCCTCTCATCATCAGTAGTCTGTTCACAAAATTTTAGACAATTTGGAGCAGTTTTGACCCCCCAAAAGGTCCAAAAATACCTAAAGTTTGACCATTCTGCCTCATTTTCAGGCAAGGTGCTGCACACAGAGCAGTGTTGGGAGAATCGGTTTTTGGACAGGAAAATGACACTCATGAAGAAAAACAAAGGTAGATCTGGAAATCCAACTTGACAAGCTTTCCAATGAGCCATCACGAGGAAAAATCCGACACCTGGAAGAAGGTCAAAACAGGGCTGCAAGTATACCTACTTTATGATATTTTGGCATTGCGCATACAAGACCAAATGTGGCAAAAGTCAACAAAATACACTCATTTATTGAAAAATGATATTTTCGAGCTTTTTGAGGCAAAACAATCTAGGATTAGGTGTTGGAAGTTATTATGCATTTATTTTTCTTAGATATTTATGTCTTGGGCCTTGCATGGTCACTTGGACATAAATTATCATTTATGACTATTTTGGATATTTTAAAACCCTAAATAGTTTTTTATCCCTCTTTTGATCCATAATAGAGCATGACGCTCTCATGGATTGTGTTGGCTTTTGATGAAATTGGAGAGCAATACACGGTTTCTATGAGCTTGGAGAAGAAATTCGTTTTGTGAAGTTGATGAATGGCTTGCTTGGACTGATGATGGAGAAGTTTATTTGCAGGATTCCTTAGCTTGGTGAATGGTGATGTCTTCTTAATTTGTTTATGTTTCCTTGTTATCATTATGTTTCATCCTTCTTGGTTGCTATAAATAAGAAAAGTATAGCTTGAGACATGCTCTTTGAGGCACCTCAGTCCTCCCGTTTGTTATAGCCTTGATGTTTTCCTTTGTTTGGTCATCTTAAGGAATTCTTGATTTCTCCTTAGGTTCACCTAAAATTGTTTTGTTTCATATATGGATTAGTATGCTAGTTTACAAGTATGATTCACGGTATGCCCTGCTTACTTGAAGCTGTCCAAACTCTGTCTTGAAACCTCTCTTTGGAATATTGTTTGCTAGGTTAAGTCAAAGAGGTCTCGCTTAATCTTGCCCTTTGTCCATGTATACCAACTTGTTTCAGAGTTCTTTATAACCTGATTTATGATGTTTAGGAGTTCCCTCTTCATAGATTAAGTTATTGTGCTATCTTATAAGTTTTCCCAAATTCTGAAGGTGAATTTACTAAAGTTAGAAGCTCTTATGCTTTCTATGTTTCACTGGAATGTTTATCTTGGATATTTATTGGTTTAATGTATTATCATAGAGTAAATGGTTTGCCCTAGCTCATGCTTAGTGTCGTGTGCTAATTATATTTAAATACCTCCTTGTTCATAGTTAAATAACAAAGGATACTTCACTGGCCTTTGCCCTACCTTGTTTTTCCCAAACTTGATGTCCACCCCACCTCACACATTACCTTAAGGATCCATTTACCTTGCTAGATTGGCCCTGCAACACACTCTGATTCATCATTGAGACACTCTTGAATTTCATTGACTCCATAGCCCAATGGATTTGACAGACTCTCACTCCACCTATTTTATCTAATCATCATACCCAACCAAAACAAACAACAAACCCCAATACTTCATAACTATCCTAAAATTAACCTTAAAAGCAAACAAGAATACATCTTTTGCAAACATTAGAGAGAGCCCTCTATGAATGCAGGAAGGCTAGGTACTCGGATTCCAAAATATAGTTTGATGTTACCCCTGTTCATTTGTATCTAAATCAATCTAGCAAATTACGGGGAGCTAACACCAACGATGCTAGAATGACATCAATCAGAGTTTGTATGCAAAATTTATGCCACTGAGAAGTTGACCTTCCTGTTTTCACCACTATAATTTGAGAGTATGCCACGTCAGCCCCCATTATTCATGGAAAAAGGGCTAGCCATGTGATTATGATGTAGGAGACTTTAAAAGAGCTTATATTGGAACTTTGGTTAAGAGTTTAGGCAGTCAAGCCTAACCAATAGTAGGCTATCGGGTTGAGTTATAATTGGGTCACTAAGAGGAAAATGGATTCCATTGTTTCGAGTGCATTTTTTTCATAGTTGTTAGGACTGGAAAATGCTTCTTTTTGCTTACACATTAGCCTCACTTACCCCTATTTCACCAACTTTTACCTAGCATTAACATCATTTTTTATATAATAATGAAGAATTGTTTTTAAGTTGAAGATATTTAAAAGTCAATAGGTAAATTATTGTTATTCATATAATGCCTTCATTTAATTGCATTTATTAAGGTTTTATGATTTATTATAAGTCACTAACCTAAGTTTTTGATTTTTCTGCACTTACTATAGGAATCTTGCACTAAATTAGGGGACCCGTAGGTCGCTTTACTATTGGATCTTACCACGAGGGCTAGTGGCCAATTGTTGGTATGTACACTTATTAAAAGATATCTTGGAGCGGGATTGAAGGGCATAAGCGCACCTACCCCCTACAGTCAAATTTGAGCTGAAGAAAAAGGAACTGTTTACTAAAGGGTTCTCACACATTGGACCATATTTCTTTGATTGGGCAATGGCTTTACCAGATTTCCATCAATGGAATTTTTTTGCGTTTTTTTTTTCTATTTTGTCTAGGATACGATTAGCTTTATCATAGCCATATTTGTAATGTAAATCGATAATATAAACTTTGTCATGGCATAGAGCCAAGTTAGCGATACTACGATGTCATTATGTTGTTAGATTGAGATTGGGTATCACTCAATATTAGTTAGATATGTACCATCGAGCCTACTATGTATTGAAAGACTGAATTTGGATAATATAGTTTGAATGCGAGGTTATTTATCCATATATATTGTTTTATTTTAATGATATCCTTAATTATATTATATAGTTTCATTTTAAGAGGGTCTGAGCTATTTGGTTAGTGCCCGACCAACCTAACTCGACACTCCTCTCCTTAGATTATTTCTGTGTGGTTTTTTCATTCTAGAAATAATGTTGTTTTCTTTACAGTGTGCATGTATCAAATATATGGTTTTTTTACCAATTCTTTGAATCCCGTCTATGAAGTTTGATTTTATGCTTTGTATTTTTAAATATCAACATTGTGCTTTAGCTTATTGTTGCTTGACTCTTATATTTGAAGGAATACAACTACAAGTGTGTGGAATATCTTTAATTTTTTTATATAAAATCAATTGTGTAGATTGAATCTCAAGGTATAATCATATTGTGTATATGTTTTGAGGTGACATTGTTTTGATACAAGTTTCGTTTTTGGGTTTTGGTTTGTCAAAGATCCGAGGCATTTTAAATGATACATTAATATCTAGTTATTGTTGAATGAGACTTAGATATGTAGCTATTGAGTCATTTTTGACTTAAGAGTTGAAGATATTTTGATTTTTAGATCATTTGTCTCTATATGAACGTAACAAACATATGAACATTGAAACCCATTATGCTTCAATAATAACTTGGGTTATGAATTATACAAGTGACAAATTTAGTGATTATTAGAATATCTTGTGACCTGTTGATTGAAAAGGTGTTGAAGCTTGAATGTTTTTGTTGAATCTGGAGTGTGTTGATAGAAATAAACCTTTTTTTTTTTCAAATTGGAAAATTATTTTGGAACCTCTATGTGCGCAAAGTATAAACTCTGTAGTATTGTTGATTTATACTAGTACCACTCAGAGCGAGTATACTTGGTGTTGAATAGTTGTTGATCTATCTAGTCATATGCTTGATCACTATTTAATTCGACTTATAAAGCCTTCATGTTTGGACAATGATTTATATATGTGAGAATAATGCACTTATGATTTGAGTGTAGGAAGACTTGTTGAGAGAAGGAGATTGTGTTTAACTTAGCTATACACTTGTATATTTGTTTACATTATTATTTAAAGGGCGTTGCTTTATATTCCTTGGGTTACAAAGTTTCTTCTTTCCACTGTGTCTCTTGCATTGAAAACAAAGTTTCCATAAATTATATTTAGAGTGAATTTCAAAGCTTGAAGGAATATTAGGGCAGAGTGAGATTGTTCCATGCATGCACATATTAATTGTTTGCATTTGACCAATACACTAGGGACATATTAAAGCCACACTTTTGTTTTTAGGTTACATGCATAGAGTGGAGTGGAGAATAGAACATAGTTCAGGAATCTCAATAGTGTTTTGATTGGTTTTGAGTGTCCTTTTTAACACCAATCCATATTGTCAAGGGTTTGTATGTTCAAGCTCTTATATTTATCTAGAAAGTCTGTAAACTTGGTTTGTTCAGTTGTTTAATATGCGAAACGAACATAATCTTAGTTTATTGTTGATTAGTTTTGTTTTTAATAAAGTTTCCAAATTTAGTGCAGAAATTGAATTGGGAGTTTATTTATTTATTCTGAGAACTTAGAATGATGCTAATGATCTATCTAGAGTAAGCCGTGGTTTTGTAGGATTTCCAGGGTCTTTATGGGAATTTCTAGTGCTGCATCTCGAAGATTATGAGCTCTTCGTTGGAAATAAATGTTGGGTCACTGACATGGTCAATACTGCAACCAAAATTTTGGTGTTGTTTTTTGGGAGGCCCTAGGGAAGGATTCTGGTAAATTCTTTTCAACAGTAGAGGTAAGATTTCCGTGTTATTTTTGCAGCAGGTGTGACTTTGTTGCTGCTTTCTAGGAGGGTTTATTTTGAAAAGGGATTGTTTTAGGTATGTTTGTTTCAAATAGCTGCAACAGTTGATTGAATTTGAATTTTGTGGTTTAACAAGTTTTTTTTTTTTTAATTTTTAATTTTTTTGTTTTTGTTTTTTTTTTTAAATTTTGTTTTTTTGTTTTTTTAATTTTTTTAATTATTATTATTATTATTATTTTGTTTTTTTAATTTTTTAATTTCAATTTTTAATTTTATTTATTTAATTTAATTAATTAATTAATTAATTTTTATTTTTATTTTTCGTAATTTTTTTTCTCAATATGAATGAATAAGAGGGTTAGAGGCCCAAAACCTAGGAAGACTAGAGATAAAACTGGTGATTTGGAAAGCTCTATTTCTCATGTTAGACATGCTGCAAGTAATAACTCCAGGTGCACACATAAAAACGAGCTTGGTACTTTGCATTTTGACTCTAGAAACAATAGTTTAGGATTTTTTCAACCAATAGGGGAAATGAAAGTAACCTTTGCAGGTAATTCTCCCTCTGTGTTTGAATTTTCATAGTTTGGTCAACCTTCACACAAAACGAGGTACAATCTACATGGAGGGAAAGATGTGGCAGATCATGAAGATGGCGCTAGTGAGAGAGTGAGAGAAAACAATGTGCAGAATGACCAATAGGGATAGATCACTTTTTGATTTCCAATTGTGGACCTCGATGCTATCGTGCAAATGAAAAATATCTTGCCATTAGTTCTCCCTCATTTATATGGTAAGGTTCATGAAGACACTGATGCTTTTATTTTCGAGTTTGATACATTGTGTAGGTGTTATTATTATTCATTAGATTCCTATAAATTAAAATTATTCCTCGCTACCCTTAAAGACTCGGCCTTGTGCTGGTTTATGGGGTTGGGGGGAAATACCAAACATACCTGAGATAAAATGAAGATAAATTTTCTTGGTAAATATCAGGGGTATTATAAAACTCATGAAATGCACGATGGAATTCTTACAATAACACAATGAGAGGATGAAATTTTGGAGGATTATCTTAAAATGTTCTTCTATATCCTCTAAAGGTCCAAACGTATAATGGATCCTAGCACTGCCATAAATTTTTTTTCGTGTGGAATTTTGGATGTGTCAATGAATACATTGAATTTATTAGGACAAGGACATATATCCCAACTAACTTTTAATCAAATTTGTGACTTATGTAGGAAATATTCACCCAATCAATTTAGAGCTGGGAGGGGAGTAAGAAGCAATTATTTTAAGAATACCAAATCTAGATAAACTAATGTTAGGCTACTTGAAATTGAGCACAAAAAGATGATATGAGAAATGAATTAATGGATAATATTAGTTTTCGATCCGATTCTTAAAAATTTCAGAATAAATTAGAAGAGCAAGAAGTTGCATTGTCTATTTTTTGCCCGAAATGTAGAAACAAGCATCCATTATGTGAATGCCTTGTAGATGTTCATATTGTTAAAATTTGTGTTATTTGTGTAGGCAAACACCCTACAGAAGAATGTCCCACCATAGATGGCTTCAAGGCACTAATGCAGAAGGAGCATATGATAATTGAAACATTGCATGCTATGGGAGTGCATAAATATTGGCAACATGTAAGTACAAGTATGAATTCTGAACCTACACCTTATTTTCCTAGTTTTCATGGTCCACCAGAACAATCTTATCAAAATTGGAACTGCTCTCCACCATGGAAACAAGGGTATCATCAACATTTTGGGTAACCTCCCCTTTGGCAACAAGGATGGAGGGGACCTTCAAAACCTCATTTTACATACCCTATTCCATCACACAAATCATATCCTACACCATGTACATATTACCCACCAACACAAGCTTCATTACCATCTGCTCTGCCTCAACAAACATATCCTATGCCACCTCATTTACCATTGTATCCACCATTTAGGACACCTCAGTTACCAATGCAATCAGTGCCTAAAAATAATAATAAGCAATACAACATATCCATTATATTGAATCACCCCCTTTCCCTACTTATCATATCATTTCAGTTGGTGTCCATGACCTACAAATAAGATCAAGAATGGTGATAGAACAATAAAAACAAGCTACAATAATCATTGAGAAAAGACACGAGGAGGAGACTCCTGATCATTCAGACAGTCATGCTGCCCCAAAACCTACACCCATACAATCAGATCCCTTACCTTCTTATTCCAAATAGCATCCCTATCTGGAGAGGTTGGATTTGGAGAGAGTTGATCCTACTCCTGGGTTTGATCTGGCTTCGGAGCTGAGGAACATTTGCATAAAATTTCCTATGCTACAAGCTTTGAAATATATTCCTATATATGCAAAAACCATATAGGAACTTTGTCTCAAGAAGCTAGGTAGGAAAAGAACTAAACCCCACACTATCTAGTTCGTTGGCAATGAAACCTAGTTGATGACATGGCATACTTACGTTGATAAATATACTAACCCTGGAAACCCAATCGTATTTGTCTAGATAGGTGACATCCTTGTCCATAATGTCCTATTTGATCTTGGAGAGACCATCAATGTGATAACCCAAAACCATGGAGCAACTTGGGTTGACTCACATTCCTCCCACTCCCACCGTCTTTGATATACCTAATTGATATAAAATCAAGTCGAAGGGTGTATTGGACGATGTGATCATCTCAATTGATTCATGGGACTACCCCACAAACCTTATTTTCCTTCAAACTAAGAATCCTATTGGGTGTTAGGTTCTTGTGATTTAGTAGATTGGTAGACCAAATGCACAGGGTAACATCAGACCAGTCTTTGGAGTCCTAGGACCTAGCCTTCCTAGACTTAGAGAGGGCTCTGTCTATTGTATGCAAAGGATGTGAACTTGTTTGCTTTAAGGGTTTGATTTTAGGCTAGTTGTTAAGTGTAGGGTTGTTTGTTTTGGTTGGGTAAGATGATCAAGTAGAATAGGTGGAGTGATAGGTCTTAAAATCATTGGGCTATGGAGTCTATGAAAGTCATGGATATCTCAACAATGAAACATGATGCATAACAGGGAAAATATATCATGGTAAAAATGGATCTTTAAGGCATGTCTAAAGTGAAATGAACATAAAGTATGTGAGCATAGTAGGTGTGTAAGGGAAGCGAAGAATCCTTAAACAAGTACTTTTTAAACAAGATGGTCTTGAATACTGATCAACATAAGGACATAATCATAAGCCAGGGCAAAAAAATAGCTTTTTGATTATACTTAAGCAAACAAGCATTCAAGATGAACAATTCAGTGAACCGTAGAAAACAAGAAACTTATCTAACTTCTAGTGATTTCACCTTAAAGGTTAGAAAACATACAAGATAACATATAACTTTAATCAAAGAAGAGGGAACTCCTGAGGATCTATGATCAAGCTACAAAGAACTTTAAGGAAACTTCTCAAGCATGGAAAAAGGGCATAATCAAAGCATGGCCTCTTTGGCTAAAACCTAACAAGTAGTACTTCAAAGAGAGATTCCAAAACAGAGTTTAAACATCATCAAATAAGCAGGGCTAACCATAAAAAATATTTGAAAAATAATATATTGAACCATTCATGGAATAAAGAAGCATAGGTAGGTCTAGGAAGCAACTAATAATTCATTAAACTAAACCAGCAGAGGAAAACATAAAGACAATAGAAAATAGGAAGGACTATGGTGCCTCAAACAACATTTCTTAGCCTATACTTTTTTGTTCTACTGCAACATAGAAGGATGTAGAAAAATGATACATAAGGAAACACGAAACTGAACATAGGCACATCACCATTAATCATGCTCAGGGATCCTGCAAGCTATCCTCCTTCATCATCAATCAAAGCAGACCATTCACAAACTCCACAACACCAATTTCTTCTTCAAACTCAAGAAAACCATGTATTGCTCTCAAAACTCATCAAATGCAAACATTTACAATGAAACCCCCATGCTCTATTTATCTAGAAAATGAGGGCAAAAACCCTAGATAGGGTTGGAAAATGTCAAAATCACTCATAAATGTCATAAATGCCCAAGAGACCATGCAAGGCCCAAGGCACAAAATATCCGATGAAATAAATGCCAAAATAACTTCTAGAACCTAATTATAGAGTGATTTTCCTCAAAAAACATAAAAATATCATTTTGCAATAAATGAGTGTGTTTTGTTGACTTTTGGCCAAAAACACATAGTGTTGTCTATAAGCGCAGCACCATTCTAGGCAGAAAATAGGTCCTGTTGAAGCCAAGTTTTAGGGACCTTTTCAATGTCGTATTTTGCTTCGTGATGGCCTGTTGGAAAGCCTGCTGAGTCTTATTTCTAGATCTACCTTTAGTTTTCTGATTGAGCACCTGTAACCTATTCAAAAATTAAAATTTCCAAAAATTCTCTGAGTGCAGTGCCAAGCCTGAAAATGAGGCAGAAAGGTGAAAAATGAGGTGTTTTTTGACCTTTTTAGGGGTCAAAAATGCTCCAAATGATCTAAAATTTGGTGAGCATAGTGTACTAGGAATGAGAAATCCAAAAATGTAAAGTTATCCCTCTGAGGATGCTTGAGGGAAAAGCGTAGCGCCAGTGGCGGTGCACTTATAGGCCTTGTTGGGCCTCAAAATAGTCCATATTCCCACTCCATTATTCACCAGTACCTTCACATTTCTTCCATATAACCTTCATGTTACCTTCATTACACCTCTAGATCATTACATTTACCTCATCATTGGGTTATAACTATTCTTTTCCAAAGTTTATTAATTCTTAACTTTTTAAAGTGGATTTGTGGTTAAACTTTAGAAAATAATATGATTATACTTATACCTAGCAATTAGAATGAGTTTGTTGACATGTGTAAGTACAAAGGAAGTTTCCTAGGCACCCTTATGTGGCACTCTATGTTCAAATTCTAATTTGAGGAGATCATGGACCTCATGGAGGAGATCATGGAGGATACAGGTTATGTGTCACCATTGGTTGAGAAATATGTGGGTCAAAGGAGGGAATAATGGATTTACATTTACAAGTTTGTTATCATAGCTTTTGTATAAATAGGAGTGTTATCTCCTTGATTTGTAATCTTAATCTTATAGGTTGGTAGTGAGAAGTTAGATTGGAGAATCAATGTAATGGTTGCAATTGATGATGAATAGGATGGAGCTTCTTTGATCCTCTACATTTGACTTTTCTTTTTGTGTGCTTGTGAATTCTGGGAAGGATCCCCATTGCCTAGAAAGTACACTTTTATTTTAGTAGGCTTCTATTTTATGTGTGTTTGTGAATTTCATTAGATTAAATTATTAGGTTCATATGTTTGGAATATTAGCAAATGACCTTTCATAAGAAAGTAATAATGTTTCCTTCAATTAATCTAATTTGTTATTTAATGTTTGATTTCATTAGTTTAAGTTTTTGATTTATATGCTTGCGATATAAATGAATAGTCTCTTGTAAGAGAGCTTTAACATTTCATGCAATCAATCAGAATTAGATTTAATTTCTTTAATTTCATTAGTTTAAATACTTTGTTGATTAAGATGATTAGAAATATTAATGAACAGTCTCCTGTAAGGGAGCCTTAATATTTCTTACACTTATCACAATGTCTTTAGATTTCATTTTGATTAAATAACTAAATAGGTGTTGGAAATCCTAATGAACAACCTCCTGTAAGGGATATTTGGCATTTCTTCACCTAGCTTAGTTTAGTTTTTTTCTAAGTCCATATATATTGGATGATCCTCGAAGTTTACTTACCTGGATTGATAGTAAATGAAACTCTAATTTGCATCTGCATTTTAGACCAAAAATTTTGGCGCCGTTGCCGGGGAGGATGATTTAGAGATAGACTTAGGAAGTCATTTTTATTGCAATTTCTTTTTATGGACTAACTTGTGAAACTTGGTGACAACAAGATCTTCATAAAGGAGTTTAAGTTGAGCTTTTTGAATTTTATTATCATACTTAGTTTCAAATTCAGTTTTTAAACCCCCCCTATTTCTTACTAATTCATCTACGGATGAGAAATTTGAATATGTTAAACAGGTACTTTTTGGAGAAAAAGAATAATCTTGAAGATTGGTTCCAAAAGAACCTTGTGCAAACTCCAAAAATAAGACAGGTTACTCACATTCTCGCAAACAAACAGGTAAAATTTTTAAATCTTGATGTGAGAATTTTCAAATTCTTAGTCCGTAGGTGGCTTCATTAGAAGCATTCTTTTACCTAGGAAATAAAAAATATTTCAAGCAAGTTAGATAGAATAAATTAGGAAAATAAAACGAGCTCGTTAGAAGTTTTTAGTCTTATTTTCAAAAATAAAAAATAATAAATCATCATAAATAAATGAATAAATTCAGTGGCACAGTAAGAGCTGCTTCATCATCGCATTTTTATATCTTGTTTCTGTATCACGGGTAAGCCAGGAGCTTGATTATCAGAAAGCTTTGTCTTTCGAGAGTCTAAACGCCCCCGCGACATTGCAGAAAGAGTATAGACAATGCAAGGTTTTGTCCTAAATATTGATGGTGTTTATTATCCATCCACGCTAACCTGTAGAAATAAAATTAATTCAAGAAATTAGTATGCTCTCTTCCTGCACTACGAGCGATCAAGAAGATCAGAAAATCTATTGAATTATTAAAAAAAATAATAAAAAATCTTGCTGGAAATTTAATTGCAGATCTGCTACTGATCGTTTGAGTCATAATAAAAAAAATCTTCTCTTGTAGAAATCTGTTCTTCATTCTCAGTAGTTGTCACCGGATCTCTCACTACATTGTCAAAATGGCACACTGGTACCTGCCTAAATACCAACCTTGCAATGTCTAGATTTAGCATTGAAGAAATATGCCATAGGCCCAGAAATAAGCATTAAGCTTGTATAAGTATTCATACATACTCTCCAGAAAAACCAAAGTATGGTGCATGAAGCCATAGAAATGTGTTTTACTAGGAATATTCCGAGACTCAAAATCGCCATGCCCAAGCTGTCCAAATGTTCCATCTCCGCAAGTAAAAATCTCTCCACCTTCTGCAGAGCATATAAGAAAACAATATTGAAAAGGTCCTCTATCTGTCATATGATATATCATACTTATAGCTAACAATTTGCAATGTATGGATTCAAGTAACCATGGCCAGTAACATTCAAAATTGAAAGTGTCATGTATAGTTCTGATTAAAGATGCATAATAGAGTGGTCTTGCAACAAAATTCACAAAAATAATTCTAATCAACCACTGTATGCAACTTGTCAACAACTTGCACAACAAAGTTTCAAGAAATTAGAAGGCCAAAGAACAATAAAAAGCAACTAATAAAAAGGTGACGCCACATAGAAAAGGGATACGAAACGGTCCAAAAGCTCTCAAGCCAGCTCCGTTGATTATGCGATGCAAGAGTTTTGGCAGGGTCAAGCTACCCAATTTATTTTGTTGCACCGGTGACAAGATAAATGAAGAAAGGGAAAATTCTGCCAAGTAATTACATCTTGAAGGGCATGCACATGTTGTTACAGTTTTGGGACTGTTAACTATTTAAGATGGATTTTGCTACAAGTCTTTGGATTACTGGACAATACAAAAGCTAAGGAGATAATCATATGCAGGTGTATTCAATTTTTTACAAATAGAGACACCCGGGTATGAAGCTATCGAAGAAAAATAAGAGAAACCCCAACATTTGGAGCTATCTACTAATGACTGGAGGGCTCAGGTCCATAAAGCCAACCCATCAAGTTGGCAACACCATCAGATCCAAATGCTTATTTCGAATCCAAAGCAACATTGAAATAATATTTTCCTTTCCCTTCCTCGTGTGAAAATTCGCCTGCAAATCAATCCAAGAGAAACAATCGATTTTTTTTGATGAATCCCATCATTTGAGGGGTGTAAGTTTCTTTTCATTTTATTTATTTATTTGGGTTTGCTGAATAAACGAATTTAGAGATTGCCAGGATCCATGATTTGGGCTAGATTTGGAAACTGAAAAGTTGATTCGGGTGATGAGGCAATGAATTCAAGCGGAAGGAGGGTTGAGAATGCCGAGAAGGCAGCTGTCCCTCTCAATAGTTATGCGTTTGATTTTGATTTAGGATTAAAACTTTCCAGTAATCAATCATCCAAGAGTCTAAAGGATCATAAATATAATAACACTAAAAACTCTGGTGCAAAGGAGGTTAAGCGTCAATCTACTTCAACCGTTAGTCAAGATCCTTTTATAAGTTCGAACAATGAAGAAGTGTTTGGGGACTTTCACAATGTATTTGCGACAAAGAGCACTGCTAACAATAGAGATGGAGATCCTTTTCCATAAATTTCGGTTGATAATAAGGATGAATTTGGAGATTTTCAGAATGGAAACAAAAGCCATGATTCTACTTTCAGTGGAGATCCCTTTGCAACATCCTTGCCATTGCACTTATTGCACGCACTGCTACTGTACATTGCCACCAATCTCCAGCTTCAATTTTATAAAACAATGGAAAAATTTTATTTTTTAAATTGTATAGCCAATATGCCTCCTCGACGGGTAAATGTATAGGTATTTTTCCTTTTTCTCCATAATTAAACCTTTTAGCGGATTAGAATTTGAAAAAACCTTAAAATTAACCATAAAAAAAAAAGAAGTGTTGCGCGGTGCACTCAAGACGTTCGGCTCGCTCCGGTTTGCGGTGCTACCTATAAATTTACAAGCTGCACTACACCCAGTGCTAAAGGAGTCTGCACCGGTTCCGGGGAAGTACCGCGAGGCGCATGGTGTTATTTAATTTATTTTTTAAAGTGCGGTGTAGTCATTTACCAGGCCGCATCATTGAAAATGTTGAATTGTGGCCACCTGGTGCGTTGACCAAATTATCCGCCTCGGAGCACGTAAGTTTTTCAGTGCACCAGAACCGCAAATTGATATTGTCAATGGTTCGGGTTGGTAAATCGGTGCTAAGTGTATCCGCACCGGTTCCAGGGCGGATTCCAAAGGCGCACCGTGTAATTGTAAATTTTACGATAAAGAGTGGTGTGCTCGGATACCTGGCCGCACCGTACGACTATGTACGGTGGTAGGAGGGCGGTGTGCTGACTTAGCTATAAGCCCTGGGGCATATAGTGAAGTCAGCACACCGGACTCTTGACACCGCACTTAGTGAACGGTGCGCTAAAAATATTTTTTGGATCATCGCTCTTGGTGCTTTTTATATCATTATGTGCACCGTCACTGGTGCGTCTTTGTGGAGGGACGCACCCTTACTAGTGCGTGACTGTGTTTTTGGCGCACCGACTCTTGTTTTATTTTTTTTTCAAAAAATATTTATATATGTATATTTGTAAATACATGTGTCATTTAATTAAAAAATTGTGTTTAATATGTCAATGATTCAGAGACGTGAAAGGAGAGAAGAGGAGAAACAACAACAACAACAGGTGGAACAATATAACATGGTTCGCCTATGGGAGGCAAGAGAGAGGGAGAGAGATGCGTACCCTCGCCCTATTACAGCAGCAACGTAGGGGCTTCTAAGGCAGGTAGGCCTCTTCAAGTTCTATGAGGAGGCTACTTCCCTAAAGTCCCATAGTGGTTTTTTGAGACATCTTATCCGAATGTGGAATGCCTAGCAACAGGCTTTCCAAGTTGGTATCGACCAGTGGTACATGCCCACTGAGGAGGATGTATATTTTATTATAGGGCTTTCGAGGAGAGGGGTGGATTTTCCCTCATTCCCCGAGGTTCTAGCTGGCTGTGTGGCAGGGAGTCAGTTAGTTTACTCCCAGAGATACATTGGAGCAGATAGATTGTCTCCTTCAGTTTTTTAGGTCTCCGAAGGGCAGTTACGTATTGGTGTGTTTGGTCGTGAGGAGGTCCAGTGTCTCTCACTTATCATTTCGACCATTTCGCACAACACCAGTGACGGGCAACACATTAGTTTCCAGCTTTTATGTTATGTTGATTCTTTACTACAACAACCATGACTTGTCAGGTGGTCTGCCATTTTTTTACGACAATTCTATACAGCGTTAGATAGATGTCGTGCTCGTGCACAAGGGAGGGTTAACTTCCCTTTTGATCCAGAGCTTTTTTGTTTATTTTTTGAGAGGTTTCTAGAGACGAGGCCTTCTTTTCTTCGGAAACCTCATAGGCTGATTACTGAGGCACGTATACATATGTGGGGGAAGATGATGCCCAAGAGGGAGGAGACTCTGTTTCCAACGAGGATATCAGATGATGCATTGGGGTTGCTAGCCAGTGTTTTTGAGCATCCCTTCATTATGGTTCCTTGTCCTTATGCGGGGTTGGATTAGCGAGGGTGTGCCAACATCCTCTTCACAGATGATGAGTCGCCAGATGATAGAGGTAATATTACTGTTTTATTTAAATTTATTCTAACATTTTCTTTAACTTGTTTTTATTAAATTGTGTAATGAAATTGTTTGATTATTGTTGTGTACTTGTATATATTTTGCAGACATTGGCTCTTATGATGGTGAGGAGATGCCGCCACCACCACCTGATCCAGTTGTGGATCTTGATGAGGATGCAGAGGGCATGTTGCCAGATATTGCGGAGGATTAGCAGGAGGTCGGTGTAGATCAGAGACCTGCTCTTGCTGGTGCGCCAGCCCGCGGTCGACATCTGAGTGATGCTAGATACAGGATGGAGTTGGGCGACCAAATCATTGCATTGTTTTTTGAGGCGGGCATCTGCCCCACTAATTTCAGAGATATAGAGGCCGATGATAGGCTCTTACAGATGTGGAGAGGCATACCGCGTGACATGTACAGCCTGATGCGGCATGTCGTAGGAGTTACGACAACTTTTATGCGACTGACGAGGACTGTCGCACGTTACGAGCGAGCCACGTCACATGATGGATAGTTTGTGAGGTACAACGTACCATCGACATCTCATGATCATTCATGACCTCGCACCGCACCAGATTTGCATGAGCCTCCAGTAGCATCTACCAACAGTCATCATGGAAATGAGGCTCGATCATCGACTGATCCATGACATTTATATTAAAGTTGTATATTTTTAACATTATTCAGTTATATATATATATATATATATATATATATATATATATATATATATATATATATATGTTATATATGGTCCATGCATTTTATGTTCATTTTGCAGTTGTACTTAATTTACATGTTGGTGATCATCATTATGTGTATGTTGTTAGGTGATCAGGAGATCAAGTCTCTTGGTGAAAAATGCTTAAAAATGAAAGTGCTCAGAATAGCTCCGAAATAGATCGAATGGATAGTGCTCGTCTTCCTGATTCCGGCGCCGCGAACGGTTCGAAAAATGGTCTCCGTATGCAAAAGTTATTCAGCTTCAAAGTTTTGTCAATTTCATTAAAAAATGGCAAAATTAGACTTTGGAAAATTTTTTATTAAAAAAGGAATATTCCACAGAATATTCCGGGGAATATTCGGCGGCAACCAATCAGCGGGTGCCACGTGGCTTGGCTAGCCCGGAGGCCGCCACGTGGCCCCAAGGCCGAATGGAAATTGGCGTTGTAAAATTTTTGTTGTCGCCCAACGGAATCGAACCCGCGACCTGGTCTAACACATTGCAACGACTTTACCAACTCTGCTATATATTATTCGTTGAATATGGTGGTGAATGAATTGTATTTAAATGGATTTTTTGTTTCTGGCGGGGCCCGAAGGGGGCCAGCCCCCATTCCTATACGACCTGGCGGCCGGAACCATGTGCTTAAGACCATCGGCGCGTTTTGTGGCGGATATAAACCTTTGGATAAACTTTGGTTAAAGCATTTACGTTGGGTTTGTTATTATATAACAAACGTTGTGTAATATTAATACAAAACCGTAACATTTATTTCAAAACCCACGGTTCCGCCTATATGAACGCCACCACAACATTTATTGCCACAGTTAAACCGGCGGTCAGCTTGGCGGTTCCGCCTTTCTTTGGAGCGCTTCCACCTTTTTAGTCGAGTTATCCACAGTTCTTCCACATTTAGTGGAGCTTCCTAAGGAGTAAGAGGCAGTTCAGTAAATGAGCCATAACTTTTGATTGGGAAGGCCTTTGAAGACGATTTTTTTTTTGATTTTGGGTGTAGAGAGCATTCTGGAGCTGTTGGAGGTGTCTGCAGAGCCATCAGGGCATTTTATCTGCGAATTTTACAGCGCTTTTGACAGAGAAGCCATCAGGGCCAAGGGGAAACATTGCTGCATTGGGCTACCTTCCTCCAATGGAGGTGAATTTGTAGTCTATTTCTACTGATTTGGATGTTCTGAGTCTGTTTTAGCAGTCTTTTTTTTCATTGGAAAACTTTATACATATGTAATTTTATTTGAAGCATTTAATCAAAAAAGGACTGAGCCTAATTAGAGGCTTTTGGACCAGCGGAGGTAGCCCAGAAGAGGGGTGAAACGCTTAAACAAACATATGCTGTTCATCTGTGTTTTATGGCTGTTATTTTCCAGAATTTGATTGCTTAAACAGTGAAATTTCATAAGCATGTTTTCCATAAACAAGTTTATACAGTAATCAAAATTGGTTGTTTTAACTTCAAACCTCTACACAACTATTGCAGATCATTTACTCTTGTTTATTCACATTCAAAACAGAACAATGAACACTTTGAATTTACAAATTAAATACTTTCATTGATTCTGTTATTAGTGTTTATATATTATTTCCTTAGACAGAGTCTGAAGAGGGCCAGGTAGCCTCTGGAACTCATCCTCTCTTTAGAGGTGACATGTCCAGTGAATGCCCCTTCAGTCCATCTCTGAAAAGGAAATAGTTTATTCTCACAATTTCAGATCATTTGAAAATATTGGAAAATGGATACCTTGCACAATTAAACAAGTACATTCCATTTTCAGATCATTAGGTCATGTTAGATATGTTCATTTAATGTGCAGCTTGCAGATAGATGTGTATGTGATAGCATGAGATGTATATTTGATGTTTGTGTTGTACTGATGATGTTAATATATAATGTTAATTGTTTTTTGTTAGATGATCATGATCACGATGATGCAATTAGCGATTTTGAATGTGTTTTTTTTAGTGAAATATGATGTTTGTACGATGCTTATCATGAACGTGATGTTTATTAATTAATTTATAAATACCAAATGAGCATGATATTGTAAATTTGTAATATTTGTATTTCTAATTGTATTTAAAATTCTAAAATTTTAATTGTAATTGTAATTTTTTAACTTGTAAAATTGTAATTGTATATATGTAAAATTTTAAAATTGTTATTGTACGTGAAATTGTAAAATTGTAGTTGTAATGCTAATAATTCTAATTCTAATTCTAATTATAATTGTAATTGTATGTAAAATATTTGTAAAATTTTAATTGTATTAATGTGAAATGAGTTTATTAAAATTTTTAAATTCATCAATTTGTAAATTTTAAATAATTGTAAAATAATAAATATAGAATAATATGATTTATTGTAACATAAGGAAATTTAGAAAATAATGCAAATAAATTCCTGTACTTAATTAGAATTATCATTATTTTATTATGATCTTAGATACAAAAAAATAATTAATTTATACAGTATGCCATTGTTTTTGAGATCAAGTACATAATACCAAATTATCAAGTGAATTATTGATTTTAACGTTAACAAAATGCAAATTACCAATTAATTCAAAATACATATTACATTAATATTTCGAAAAAATCATCTTAAAAAGTATAAATATTGATGAAATAACACATATTGTACCATATCACTCTCGGTTCTCATGATCACCCTCATTATCTTCTAGCTCACATTGCATGATAACATTATTGTTCTCAAAAATATTTTTTGATCTAGGGTCATGTGTCAATACGAACCACCAATCCATATCCAACACATCTGGGTAGAAAAACACTTGGTTGCAGTGTTTAGGGAAAACATAGGGCTCCTTAGCTTCATCCCACATCTTTCTAGAATTGATACATATCAGCCTACTATCGCGATCTTCCTTTGCATTATTCCAATCAAAAGTGTCCCACCACTTGCACCTAAAAATAACACATTGGAAAGAAGAAAAATCCACTTCAATGATCTCTTGTGTCTTTCCGACGTAACCTAACGTCCCTCTTACTGGTTGTTGATCACGGTGTCTAGATCGACTAGATTGATCGAAATCGACTTCCACTCCACAATCTTGTGTGATGTTTCCAGCATCGACATTTTCTGTGCGAAAATGGTGTCCATATGCCCACATAGATTGGAAAAAATGCACCTATTATAAAAAAAGTTTAAAAAATCATATAAGTGTCATGTGTCTTATAAATAATAATCCAACAGTTAAAATATGAAATGCAGTTATCTTAATATAAGTTTCAAATTTACATATAAATTATTGTTGAGTTGCTGCACCCAATCCATACGTTTAGCGCATCCTCTTCAGCACGCGGGTAATGACCGATAGCACCGTATTTCTCTCTGACTTGGTCAGCAACCCAACTGTTGGGGCATATTTTTGGCATTTTTTCTTTTAAATGATCGGGATAAGGCATAGTTCTACCATTCAAATTTCTGAATTCTTTCCTGTCACTATCCCATTTCATTCTTTTTTGTTCGTACAATGCGACCCATGGTTGTGTCGCTTTACAATTTTAAAGAATGAATTTATTGATTTCTTCAATTTTTGCATTCGCTGATGAAATAAAACCAACATTATATACTACTTAGAGATCAAAACATACATTATATCGAAGTTCAACATGAATATTAATTACTTTTTGTAAATTTGAAAAATTATAAGTCGCTTACTCTTTATCAAGTGCTTTTTTCCACTTGTTTGGAGAAACTCTCCTTCTCTTTTGTCTTCATCCAATTCATCACCCCAAATCACCGCACCTGGTCTATTGTCGATCTGCTTGATGTACTCACTAGCATAGTAGAAATATTGATATGATATGCACCCCTCTCCATAGACCCCTCGGGTTTTTCCCTTTGTCGAACAAAACCTTTCAATTTCTTCATGTACCTCTCTAAGAAGAACATTCAACGACAAGAAACAACGCCAAATAATTCAACCCCATCTACTAGGTGGATTAGAAGATGAACCTGTAAGTCCATGAAACTTGTCGGTAGTTCCTTATCAAACATACAAACAATCTCAACTATCTCTTGACGAAACCATGGAATGCTGGCCACATGAATCTCCTTTGACGTGATCCAACGTACAAATGCAGATAATTTAGATATGGCATGTCCTAGGTCTTGAGGGAATTCATGTTTCATACATCCACGCACAAATAAAAGATAATGACACTGCAAAGTTATAAAAACGTGCAATAATATACAAAATTAGTTATGTTTTATGATCACCGCATGGGATAAATTTTATTAATATAAAAAATAATAAAATCATGATTTTGACATTATACGTACTCTTAGAAGATTCAAATGGTCATGCGATTTCAACCCCAACAAATGGTCATCCACGGTGAAGCAGCGTTGTAGTGAAGACCCATATGAAGTTGGCACCCTCACATCCATTATAACTTCCTTTGCCAAAGATATATCATCTTTTTTAAAAATCCATGGGACATCACCTTCTTTGAAAAACCATGAATTAGAGGGACCAGCACCTGCCTCTAATCCCGTACTTTCTAATCATCTTGGCCAATATTTCTTTTTAGTTTTTGAAGTAATAAGATCTCTCCTAACTGTCAATTTATCACTTTGTTTCGATGATATGTGCCTTCATAAATAAGATGAAACATTTTAAGTATGAGGGGTTTCCGCAGTGCATTATATTAGATATCATTTTCGAGATTCAACTGCGTTAAGTAAGTCATTCATCTATGACCATTTCCATGAGAGGTAGTCATAACTGACTAATTTTTCATGATTTTTGAATAGTCCACTTAGCACTCATTGCATCGAGTGATGCTCACAGGGGTGAAGAAGTGGGATTGAAACTATTGAAATGAATCACATAGCATAAATCATCACTTCCAGGGCTCGCACCCAGTAGCCAGGACTTCCCGGTAGGTCACCCATCCCAGAACTCCTCTGGCTCAAGCGCACTTAACTGTGGAGTTTTCCCCACAATCAAGCCCACTTAGCTTGCTACCCCATTTGAAAAACCTTAGCAAATATTGTGCCTCATGAACTATTAAAGTAGAGATCCCTTTACTCTTTGTATTTTAAGTATGACGGGTTTCTGCAATGCATTATATTAGATATCATTTTCAAGATTCAACTCTGTTAAGAAAGTCATTCATCTATGACCATTTCCATGAGACATAGACGTAACTGATTAATTTCTCATGATTTTTGAATAGTCCACTTAGCACTCATTGCATTGGGTGATGCTCACAGGGGTGAAGAAGTGGGATTGAAACTAGTGAAATGAATCACATAGCATCAATCATCACTTCCGGGGCTTGCACTCGGTAACCAGGGCTTCTCGGGAGTTCACCCATCTCAGAAATCCTATGTCTCAAGCGCGCTTAACTGTGGAGTTTTCCCCACAATCAAGCCCACTTAGCTTGCTACCCCATTTGAAAAACCTTAGCAACTATTGTGCCTCATGAACCATTCAAGTAGAGATCCCTTTACTCTTTTTATTTTAAATATGAGGGGTTTCCGTAGTGCATTATATTAGATATCATTTTTAGGATTCAACTGCGTTAAGTAAGTCATTCATCTATGACCATTTCCATGAGAGGTATTCGTAACTAACTAATTTATCATGATTTTTGAATAGTCCACTTATCATTCATTGCATCGGGTAAGTCATTCATCTATGACCATTTCCATGAGAGGTATTCGTAACTAACTAATTTATCATGATTTTTGAATAGTCCACTTATCATTCATTGCATCGGGTGATGCTCACAGGGGTGAAGAAGTGGGACTAAAACTAGTGAAATGAATCACATAGCGTCAATCATCACTTCCGGGGCTTGCACTCGGTAACCAGGACTTCCCGGGAGGTCACCCATCCCAGAACTCCTCTGGCTCAAGTGTGCTTAACTGTGGAGTTTTCCCCATAATCAAGCCCACTTAGCTTGCTACCCCATTTGCAAAACCTTAGCAACTATTGTGCCTCGTGAACCATTCAAGTAGAGATCCCTTTACTCTTTGTATTTTAAGTATGAGGGGTTTCCAAAGTGCATTATATTAGATATCATTTTCGAGATTCAATTTCTTTAAGTAAGTCATTCATCTATGACCATTTCCATGAGAGGTAGTCGAGGTAGTCGTAACTGACTAATTTCTCATGATTTTTGAATAGTCCACTTAGTACTCATTGTATCGGGTGAAGAAGTGGGATTGACACTAGTGAAATGAATCACATAACATCAATCATGAAGGTAAGAACAAATAATATTACAACGAATTAAATAACTAATATGTGAAAGAATATTTTTACATTATATATAAACAAATCAATAAATTAAACATGTAATTTACTAGAGCAAACTCCTAAGCCTGGATAATCATGTGTCATGTAAGCACATATGCCATACAACATAAAACTCATCTCTACTGTGATGGGTCTTGATGCATCATATACATTTATCCCATCCCATAATTCCTTCAATTCATCTACCAGTGGTTGTAAGTAGACATCCATATTCTTCACTTGTCTTCTACCAGGGACTACGAGAGCCAATGTAATATGTTCATTCTTCACGGACAACCATGGGGGGATATTATTATTGATCACTACTACAAGCCAAAAATAATAGTTGGTGTTCTGGAGGGAATATGGGTTGACGCCATCCATGGCTATGCTGAGTTGTACACTTCGTACTTCATTCTTGAATTTTTCAGGCCATGTATCATGTATATGCTTCATGGCTATTGAATCAGTTGGTATTCGCATAACTACCAACTCACTTTGTGTGAGGCATGCCATCCCTGTAACATAGATAATTCTTTGCAACGAAAGAGCCTTTGAATCCTTGGGATTATAGGCATGTGCCTCAATATCTTAAAAGGAGGACTAGTACATGATTTACCCTTCTTTTTTTATTTATCATACCTGTCATGCCCACATTTCGAACACATCTCTTTGTCTACATATTCTCCTCTATATAGAATACAATCATTTGTACATGCATGATATGATATGTACTCAACACCCAACATTTTCAGCAATTTTTTGGCCTCTTCGCAGCTACCAGGCAAGACATTGTCACTCGGAAGAACCTTATCTTTGAATAACCTGTAGTTGGTGATCATGGAAAGCTATATTAATAAATGTACATTAATGTCTATATAATTATTAACGTTCATAAAATTTAACATTTGTAATGTTCATTGCAGTGTACTGAATATATTTCAAATTTATATATAAGGAAAGTAATTTATGGTAACTTACCTCAAAAGTTCCGAGAAACATGCATTCAACAAGCCAAAATTTGCTTTCAAGTTGTACAGTAACATTGTTGTTCCCAACGGGGTAGACTTTGACTGACCGCTGGGTCCAAAGAGAGGGGTGGTGGAAGCAAATTTAAGGCTTTCGAAAAAGGTGTCAGCGATATGAGCATCATCCCCTAGCTGATCATCATTTTGGAATGCATCTAACAACATTGTATCCATGGCAGTCGTATCCCTTAAGTAATCATCCATACCAAACTCTATTTAATTGTCTCCATTGCCAGCTTGTGAAGAACTACTATTGTTGTAGTCATTCCTAATTGGTGAATTTGGACGTAGCAGGAATTGAATCAGTGGTTGATTCAACCATTCTTGGTATCGTTCCTCTCCGATTTTTTCTCTTAATTCAATCTTCTCTCGATTTGACATTGTCGTGGGGTGCAACAGAAGATGGTAGGTAGGTCATTCATCATCACTACAATCCTAATAATTAAAAGAAAAAATTGAACATGATTAGTACAAAATATTATGATATCAATTAGTAACCATGTTGACAATATTGCATGATTATAAATTGGTTTGACGTTGAAATAATTATATATTAATCAATATATATATACCAAAGAATTATAATTATAATTACCATCATTGTCCCGGGATTGTGGTTAGAAGATGCAATATTGTTACAATTGGCAGGGTGAAGTGGCTATCCATTTTCATCTACCAAGTGTGTCTTGCGGTATGCAGCTCCTGATAAGAACTTTCGATGTTTTGGAGCAATACTTTGAATATAATTTTGTGCATCTAAACTCGATGATGAATCTGCATGAACCTGCAAATTTTTATACATTATAAATTTAAAGTTGTGCATGATTAACTACATGGATAAAAAACATACATAAATTCAATTAGATAGTGAAAAAATAAAACAAATCTGAAGTAAATATTACGTCTCCACATGGATAGGGAGAACTCCGCAATGGACTTTGACAAATATTATGGAACGAGCTAGATTTTGAAGAATTGTCCATTTCATATAATATATGATATTTTCTCCCTGCATTTGAGAAAAACAACAATAAACTTTGGTGCACAAACCTAAATGTAATTCCGGTGCGTACTGTTCATATAACCGCACCGGCCAGTGCTTTATTTTGCGCACTAGTGCGCTTTTGTAACAAGTAGCACAAGTGCGGTTCAATTAAAGGACACACTAGTAAACGAATAACCGAAAAAAAAAAGAAAGAAGTGCAACCCTATTTTCTTTAAGTGAAAAAAAAACAATAAATTGAAAATTGGGCGGCAAAATATTTTTGAAAATCTAATTTCATAAAACATTTCTTTAAATACTAAACATTTTTCATTATTTCACTATTTTTGCAAAAAAATTCAGCCAGAGATTTGCAGGATACGTACTTGGAGTAAACAGAGCACGAGAGCACTATGGAGCAGGGAAATACATTTGAACAGAAGTATTCAGACAATCCGAATTCCAAACCTCTGGTAATTCAAACCCTGTACCATAGAATTTTAAACGACGTGAGTAAAGTTTATTGTTTTTTTGTACTTTTTTCTGCACTTCTTTTTTTATGCAGTGAAATAAGAAATCAAAGTTTATTGTTTTATTTTATTTTTTCTGTAGTTTTTTATGAAGTAAAATACAAAATCAAATATTATTTTTTTTAACTTTTTGTTTCTGCAGTTTTTTACCTTTTCTGCAATTTTCAGAAACAAAAATAAAAAAAGAAATCAATTTTTAGAAACAAAACCCTAGATTCTTTTTGTTTCTGCCCTTTTTTCTCCCTCTTTCTTTTCAATTTAGATTTATAGGGTTTCGGTACTCATAAAAAATCCAACCCATGGGACAACTTGCATAGTCGGATCCCAATCCATTTTGGCCCTTACGTCAATCTTAAAAAAAATACAGATTTGTTTTCGCCGGTGCGCCCTATGTAACGTTGCGCACCGGCGCGCTTGGTTATACCAGTGCACTGCTGAAGTACAATGATAAAAAATAAAAAAACAAAGTATGTTTTTATCAGTGCGCCATTTGTAAAATATGGCACCGGTGCACTATTACATTATGGAGCACTGCAAAACATGCTGTTTTGGAAAAAAACCATTTTACAAACATACCCTACATTATTTTCGTTTATGCCCTTTCTTCTCCCACTTGTCGCGATTTCAGAATTAGGGTTTTTCAATTTATATTTATAGGGTTTGTAATGCTAAATATAAGCCTAAGACATGCAACCAACGAGAGTATCTGCATAGTCAGATCTAAATCCATGTCGATCCTTGCATCAATCTTAAAAAAAGACATTTTTTTTCGTCAGTACCCCCTTCGTAACATAACACATCGGTGCCCTCTGTTATACAAGTGCACCGCGCAAGTATAGTGATAATTTTTTTTTTTTTAATTATGTTTTTATCAGTGCGCCATATGTAACATATGGCACCGGTGCATTATTACATTATGGAGCACCTCACAACGTGATGTTTTGAAAAAAAACATTTTACAAACATACCCTACATTATTTTTGTTTCTTCCATGTCTTCTCCCACTTGCTGTGATTTCAGAATATGAGCTTTTTAATTTATGTTTATAGGGTTTATATTGCTAAATATAAACCTAAGACATCCAACGAATGGGTTGACCTACATAGTCAAATCCCAATCCATGTCGGCCCTTGCGTAAAAAAAATAAAAAATAAAAATCGTTGCGTCCTATCTGAAAGAGTGCACCGGGGCACTCTGTTATCACAGTGCACCATGAAAGTATTGTCATAAAAAAATAGAAAAATATGCAGTTGATGCGTTGTTTCATTATGACACACCGCAAACGTTTAGTTTCGAAAAAAAAAAACTTTCAAAAAATACAAACCTTACTTTCTTTTTTTTTCTCCCCCTTCTTCTTCTTCTTTCTATGATTCAGAATTATGAATTTTCAATTTAGATTTACAGGGTTTGTATTTCTAAATATAGACCTAAGACATGCAACCAATGGGACGATTAGCATAGTCGTATTCTAATCCATGTGGGCCTTGGAATGATTTTCAAAAAAATAGATTTTTTACCGGTGCACCCTATGTAAGGTAGCGCACTGGTGCTCTTTTGTTTACAAGAGCACCGGATAAGTAATATGAAAAAATGATATTTTTTTAATGATGTGCCATATGTAAAATATAGCACCGATTTATGCTAAAAAAACTAACACTGGACGATTTTTATTATTTTTATGATGGTTAACCGGTGCGGTCATTGACATGTAATGAATCGGGGCTTATTGTTGACATAGAGCATCGTACGGTGTATTATAATGTTTTTGCGGTGCGTGGGAAAGACATACATGCACTGACGTCGGTGCGTTCACCATGTATGACGCACCGGTTTTTTGAGATTTTTTTTATTTTAATTGAGAAGTTGATAGTTTTTTTAAAAATATATTATTGACTGATATGATACAAGTTTTATATTGTTAAAGAAATGAATGACAAGATATCAAGTAACAAAAATACTGATAACACATCAATAAAAGAAAAAAAGGCAAGCTCTTTGTAATTTTTTTTACAAAAAAGTTATTTTTGAACTATATGTAAGTTTAAATAATATGTTTAATATTGTTTAATGTGTATCATGAAGAGCCACAAAATGGCGAAGCTCGATAAGATTATTTCTGATCTAGGACCAGAAGAACGTATAAGCTTGATGGAAAAATTGCAAAAGGATGAATTAGGTGAATGAAAAAATACTATCGATCCAATATGAGTTTCTTTTTTTAGTTTTCATTAATAATATAATTAAAATTATTAGATAACATGTGTGAAGAATTCTATTAATTCACCTCTATTTAATGTTCTACAGGGACCAACAACTCAGAAAATGAATGTTGTTCTAAGAAAAGAAAAACAATAGAACATGCAAATGAAAATGAATTGCTCCTTAGCTCATCTGGAGTGGTGTTCGAGGTTAACGAAAGGGGGAAAAACTTTTACAAATGTTTGAGGGATCTAGTGGAACGAATGTATAGACGTTCTTTCCACATACAATACAAAAACCAATCCAATGATTCCAAGAACCATATTTTATGTAAACTACAGGAAGAGATTCCAGAGAATTGGTCAATGAGACATGTCAGACTTTTAATAGCAAAAATGTACAACAACAAAAAGAAGGAATGAAAAAGTAATATTCTTTTAAATGTTTGTCTAGAATTATTTATAAATATCACTTTTGTTATACTTACTTTTCATATATCAATATAAAAATTAAATAATTTATTGTCATGTTACATTTTCAGGAAGATTATGAAAATTTCAAAAGATGAATGAGCTGATATCAGAAATATGCTAGTAGGAATGTCCAAAAAGGTGTACAAGGATATGGTCAAAAAAATGGAAAAAATTGCATTGTGGGAGGAGCCGTCTCAACAACAACGTGCTTCAAATGTAATATGTAATCATTGAATTTTATGATCATTAGGGAAAATAAATAAACAATTTAGCATTAAATATTAATTTTCAAGTATTTTCTTACAGAAAATAAAAGAAAATGGAACCCATTCAACACATAAAATAGGATGACAAGGAAGAAAACGATTGATATCTAAGTTTGTGAGTAATTGTTACTTCCTTATAACAACTTAACTAGATTTCATTTTTGTATTTTTAAGTTGTTTTACAAAAATCATCATTGAATGTCTCCAAAGAGGTGCTAACATACAAAGAAGAACCATTAGAGGAATTGATTGAAATTGGTTTAAATATGGGTTGTGCGTATATGTTGGCATATCAGAACTTAATTGTGGAATTTGTAAGCATCTATCGATCTTGTTTTACTTAGCTCCATCTATAATTAATAGAAAAAATATATATTTAATATTAAATATATGATTTCATATGGGGTATAAAACTTACAGGAAACAAAGTATGGCACTGCGCCAACAGATCAAATCTTGAAAGATGGCATGTTACATGGCTTTGAAAGAATGTGTATAGTTTATGAGTCAATTGTTGCATTGGTACGTCATTTATTTTCAATTTACATTGATGTATATTATTTAATATTGCAATTTTCATTATTCTCACCAATGTTTATACACTCATTACAATTTATTTTTATGTTTGTAGATGGAAGAAGGGGAAGAAGAAGAAAACAATCAACGTCGTGAACAAAACATTTTTGAAAATAACCAAGTCATGGAAGTATCTCTAGCAGCGATAGGAGTTCAAGAGAAGAATGATGATCACTATGTTTGGATATAAAAGCAAGGCGTTGTACTATTTTTGGAAAAATGTCTGTGAAATCAAACATTTTATCTAATGTAATGGACATAGTGTCCCAATTGAAAGATAAAGAGATACCAATAATTATCCCATTTTGTATGACAAAGAATGTCTTATTCATATATATATAATAAAAAATGTTTTAATTTATTCTATTGCGTTCTCTATTTTCGCTATTGCGTTCTCCATTTTCGTTCTCAAAGGCAATAATAAAAATTTAATTCATATGAATATTGTTATAACATATATATGTGTCGAATTTTGATGAATAATGAATTTAAAACTATCACAATAATTTCACTGCCACAGTTCGATGTTTCTAAAAAATACAAAATGAAAACCAGTGTGCTTGTATTATTAAGCACACTGGTGCATTTTTACTACCTATCGGGACTGCACAAATACCAAAACCAGTTAAAAATATCGTGATGTTTGTGCGGTATGACACTCTGGTGCATTTATGTATCTATACGTACTGGTGTCGTTTTACCGCCTATGAGCACCGCACGAATACCAATACCAATTATAAATTGCGGTGCATCTGTGTGATACTATGCACCGGGGAATTTTTTCTATCTATACGCGCCGGTGCATTTGGATGACCAATAGGCACCGCACAAATATCGATACCAATTACAAATCTTGGTGTATTTGTGTGATAGTACGCATTGGGTGTTTATGTGTCGATAAGCACCAGTGCATTTGTATGACATATTTGCACCGCATGAATATCGATACCAATTGTAAACCTCAGTGCATTCGTGTGATACGATGCACTGGGGCATTTATATAACCATATGCACCGGCGCGTTTATACGATCTTTGGGCACTGCTCAAATCCCAAGACCAATTAGAACAACCCCATGCGTTGTATCACCAACACCAGGCCTAGTGCTGTTATTTTCCTTAACGGCCTAGTGCATTCTCCTTCGACCGCCTCGGTGCGCTATCTACCGATACGCACCGGTGCATTAAAACCTAATAAGAGCACCGATGAAAAAACATCTGTAATAACCTTTGGCTGCCCAATTTTTTTTTAGTTGTGTTTAATTTCCGTTAAAAGCTCTGCCAAAACCTTTGTTACCAGAAACGAATGTGGTAGCATATGTTTTTTTTACAATTTTGGCCAATTTTATAACACTAAAAACCTCCTTTATAGCCTCTGCTAGAGGGTCTTTTCCTTGTAGTGAAAAATCATCCGAAGAAGACCAATACAAGGTAATTTTACTTAGTGGGAAAGCATTTATTCAATAAATCAAGCATGAGGAGATAAATTTTGCCTTGATTGGTAAGCCAAAGGTAGTTTTCACAAGTACAAATTTGAATGATCTTCAAGAAGAAATAAAAAACATGTTGAATGAATTTATTGGTATTGTAGTGGATGAATTTTCTGATGAATTTCCTCCCATTAGAAGTATCAGCCATCATATTGATCTCATTCCAGGTGTTAGCCTTCCAAACAAGGCAGCCTACATAATGACTCCGAAAGAGAATGAAAAGATTAAAAATCAAGTGCAAGAATTGTTGGATAAGGGTCTCATTCGACAAAGTTTAAGTCTGTGTGTTGTTCGAACAATGTTAAATCCAAAGAAGGATGGTGGATGGAGAACGTACACATATTCTCAAGAAATCAAAAAAATCACAATCATGTACATGTTTCCATTTCCCTGTATTGATGATCTTATCGATTTTCTAAGTGGCGCTGCATATTTTTCTTAATTATATCTAAAAAGTGGATATCACCGAATCAAAATCAGAGAAGGTGATGAATGGAAAATAGCATTCAAAACTAATAATGGTTTATATGAATGGTTGGTAATTCCCTTTGGACTTACCAATGCTCCCAAAACTTTTATGAGACTAATGAATGAAGTCTAAAATTAATTCATTGGAAAATTTCTTATAGTTTATCTTGATGATATCTTAATTTATGATCAATCAAAAGTATAGAAACTAAGACATCTTAAGATAGTTTCGAAGAAACTACAACAAGAGAAATTGTTGATCAATCTAAAGAAATGTAATTTCATGAAGACAAAACTATTTTACTTGGGTTTTGTAACATCAAGATAAGGCTTAAAAATGGATCAGGAGAAAGCAAAGGCCATATTCAATTGGCCAACTCTAAGAAGCATTTCGGAGGTAAGAAGTTTTCATGTATTGGAAATTTTTTATAGGAAATTTATCAAAAAATTTAGTGGCATATGACCTCCAATTGTAGAAACCGTTAAAGAGAAAAATAACCCATTCCATTAGATAGAAGAAACTAATAAAATTTTCCAATTATTAAAGAAAAAGATCACATAACAACCTATTTTAGCACTACCAAATTTTAATAAATTGTTTCAAGTTGAGAATGATGCGAGTGGAACTGCAATAGGAGTTGTGTTAAGCCTAGAAGGAAAAATAGTTTCCCACTTCAGTGAAAAACTTAATGAGGCCAAGAAAAAATATCCTTATTATGATAAAGCATTTTATTCTATCATACAAACTCTAAAAAAATGGAGAGATTATCTGATGCCAAAAGAGTTCATCCTCTACACAGATAATCATGCTTTACAATATATCAACAATAAAAAAATTGAGTCAAAGACATGTTAAATAGATTGAATTGTTACAAAATTTAACATTTTTTTATCAAGCATAAAAGTGGAAAATTAAACAAAGTGGTAGAGGCATTAAGCAGAATCAATTCAATTTTGCAAGAATTCCAAGTAAATGTCTCAGGATTTGATGAGATGAAAGATATGTATAAAGATGGTCTAGATTTTAAAGAAGCTTATGAGACTTGTGAAAATCCTATAAGTAGAGATAGAATTCCATGGTTACACTACATGATATAGGAGGGACTTCTATTCAAAGGAAAATAATTATGCATTCCAAGATGTTCGATGAGGGAAATTTTTTTGAAACAAAAAACATAATGGGGGTTTAGCAGGTCATTTTTGGCAAGATAAAACTCTAGCATAGTTACACACATTTTATTATTGGCCTCACATGCAAACAAATGTAAGAAAATATTTTGAATGATGTAGGGTATGTCAATATGCAAAAGGAAGAAGTGAGAACACTAGGCTCTATCAACCCCTACCAACACCAAATTGACCATGGGAATACATAAACATGGATTTTGTACTAGGATTGCCTAAAACACAGAAAGGAAGTGAGTCAATATTTGTTTTTGCTGACAGATTCTAAAAAATGGCACACTTTGTATTTTGTAAAAATATAAATGATGCAAATAACATAGCAAACTTGTTCTTCTAATAAATAATTATATTGCATGGATTAACTACAAGCATTTTTTATAATAGAGACACTAAGTTTGTGGGTCCTTTCTTCAGGAATATATGGAAAATGTTGGGAACTAATATCAGTTTCATCTCATCATATAATCCCCATACTGATGGTCAGATAGAAGTGGTAAATAGGAGCCTTGGAAATATCTTGAGAAGTTTAGTAAGTGAACATCCCAAACAGTGGGATCAAGTTCTTCCTCACGCATAATTTTGATATAACGATTCATCCGATAGAAGCATTGGATTGAGTCCACTTCAAATTTTATATGGGATGCATCCAAGAGGAATTTATGAGTTTACGAACTCGAGAAAACAACAATTCAGAAGTGCAAATGGTGAATATTTTGCAGCTAGTATATAGGAAATACAAGACAAAGTCAAGCAACAACAACAAGAAAGTAGCATGAAGTATAAAAGAAGAGAAAATTCCAAAATAAGAAAGTTAGAATTTAATGTTGGAGACCTGGTTATGACACATCTTCAGAGAGAAATATTTCCTAAACGGGAATATAATAAGTTAAAACTGAAAAATATTGGAACATGTAAAATTTTAATGAAATTTTCCTTGAATTCTTATGAAATAGAATTGCCCAAATAGTTTTCTATTTCACCAATCTTTAATGTTTCAGGTCTATACCCATTTAAGGAAATAATGGATGATTCTACAGATGCACCTATTCATGAAAAATTTCAGTGGGAGAAGAAACTACCTTCAACACCAAATAAAAAGATTGAATCCATCATCGATCAAAGAGTAGCTAAAAGGAGCATAAACGTATTATTTTCAATGCTTGGTTAAATGAAAAGATAAACCAGTTGAATATGCTACTTGGATGAAAACAACAAATATCTCAAAATATGTCGCTCGCATTTAATAAATTCAAAATCAAAACATATGATTGTATCTTATTGTTCCTCGGTAGTATGTTGCAGGAGCATCACATACTTTATTTGTTGAAATTATTTAATTTGAGAAAACTAGAATTTTCTAGATTTTGTGAGTCATTCTAGAATTAATTAGGAGATAGGGAAGTTAGGATAGAATCCTAAAGTTGAGAGGATAGCCCTAAAACTCCTCCAAATATCTAGGAGGAATTATCTCTTGAAGAGATTCGAGAAACTTCTCTCCTCTAAATAAATAGTCATGTAATCTCTTGGAAAAATCAAGTTTTGAGAGTTTTGATTTAATTTTCATTAAATATATGTGAGTGTTATTTTTTTTGAGCTGTGCCTTATGTTTTTCGATTGTGCCAAAGAGGCACGCCACTCTTGTTGAGGGTATTTTTCATTTTTATGACAAATAATATGCCATGTACATCATCATCATTTATAACATTATATGAAGAAACATTAGGGGAATTTTGAGGTCTAAAATGGGCCTCCTAAGGAAAATGTACAATCAAAATTCACTTTATGGGAACCAATCACATTTTAGGGGATGACATCATCCCTAATGGTAGAGGTGGCATTTATTGAGTTAAAGGTACTTACTTGTCACATTCTCAATTGTGGATAAAAACTAATGGTTAACCATGGTAGTGCTCTAAGTACTTTTAAAGTCAAAGTAAAGTACTCATAGTAAATTTCATTTCATACTTTTTGAATAAAAATATATTATTGTCATTTCAAATTTCTTGAAAGAATCAATGCATATCCCTATAAATTTATTATATTATATTATATTATTTTTATATAGTATATTAATTGCATGTTATTATACAATTTAAATAATATAAATGTTAATTAATAGCATATAATATAATTAAGAATTTATAAATTTTTATTTTATTTTATTTTAAGTTATTTAAGTACAAAGAACAAATGCATTAGTAGTTCAATGATAATGACTTTTTCTTGAAAATTTCATTCTTATTTGTAGTCACATCAATACAATTTTTTTATTAATTTTATTTTGGTACAACTTTTGAATTGAATTTAACTATGGTTACATGGATTGTGGTGCAAAAGGTGAATTGAAAATTCATAAATATTATTTTATTAGTTTAACTATTATTTTATTATTTCCTTAGGAGGCCCATTTTAGACCTCAAAATTCCCCTAATGCCTCCACTTTCTTGACACCGGGCCGAGAGACGTAACCCACACTGGGAGAAATATGTTATCAATGTGTTTGTTATTTTTTGTTGATCGTCATTATGTTTCCTCTTCTTTAAGCATGCACATGTGATTATTTTATGCTCTTTTAAATTCAATTCTAATAACATCATAGAATTAAAAGATCTTGGATAATTTTGGTAGCTGAAGAAATCTGGATCAAGTTTGGTATCAAAGAGGTCTTCACGTTGATGTGAATTGGAGTGTGAATGATTGAACATGCAATAATGGAGGATGAAAAGTAAATGTACAAGGCCCTCCTCAAGAAGTCCAAAATGGTGGACATAATGTATGAATCTTATGAGAAGAAAATAGAGGAACGAGAGAAATAAAGAGCAGAGGACAATGCTCCATCTACCTGCTTGAGTGAAAATGCATCTTCTTATCCCTCTTCTCATCATTCGAATGAGGATATCAAAGAGAGATTTCAAGAAGTGAACGTCGAATTGAAGATGCTTCTACGAGAAGAGACAAAGGAGAAGAAGAGATTGCAACTTTAGTTGTGAGTCACGGAAGAGGCCTTGGAAGAATTGAGTCACAACAACCAGAGCCTTCAATCAGAGGATGGTGAATTAAGGATGCTTCTACAAGAACAAAAAGACGAGAAGCATAGACTACAGCTTCAACTACGAGCCATGAAAGAGGCCTTGGAGGAGTTGAAGCACAACGAAGGCTTAGAGAAGCCATCATCACGTGTTTCATAATCCAAATTTGAGGTAAATAATGTTGAACGTTCTTCAATTTCATCTTCACATGATTTTATTTATGTTGGAAATGTGGAGGTACCTATTACAAGAACTGGCATGTGACTCCTTACCAAGATGTGGTATAAAGGAGGAGGACTTGGTCTTAATGGTTAAGGCATGACTCAGCCATTGGAGGTTGTGCAAAGACTTGAATTCACAAGTTTGGGATACACTAAAGTAGAATTCTCAAAAGTATTAGAAACTTCTAAGACATTGTTGAAACCTTAAAGGAAAGAGAATGATGGGAACACATCACCATCATCCCATGGAAGTTCATATTGCAAAGGAGGCGCTGAGGCAAGCTCCCATTGCCCTAAATGCACCAGAGACAACCAGGAAAAGTATAACAAGTCTCGATATTATAGAGTTCATTTTGATTACAATCATGTTACTAATGATGGAAATAAATCATGGCATAGAAAAACATGTAGTTTTTGTGTTTTACATAACCATGCGATTGTTGAGTGTTGAAAGAGAATGGAAACATAAAAAAGGATGAGGCGTGAAATTCCTTCTCCAGAATAGGGAAAGAAGCATGTTAAGAATGTATCGAGGAAGAAGAGCTATTTCATTCATTGTGACAAGGTGGTCATCAAAGAGCCATATGTTGGAGGCTCCATCCAAAGAAACAGCACAAGGACAAAGTGTCTGATCGTGAACCCATTGAAACAGTTCTTCGACAAGAAAATCCCCCACAAGGAGATGATCCATTCACTTTGATAAGTGAGATATGGTTTTCTAGGTGTGATAGTGTGTCATGGCCGTATTTTTTGTAAAACAAATGTTGCAACATACCTATAAAAGTGATGATGTGTTTTCCATCACTTGTTGAAGCAACAATGATTTTTTGGCCTTATATTGATAGTTAGGGTATTGATTTCCATTTTGATGTAAACTTGACCTCATAGTGTGTTATAAACTTGACCACATAGTGTGTTATAAAATTGTTGCATGTATGTGATTCTTGGGTTATAATTGGTCACGTAATTGAGCATGTAATTTTCAAATATTTTACTACAAGTTTGTAGGGAATGCAGGTGTCATCTCAACGCTTATGGCTCTGAAGAACAAAGGTGAAGGAGAAGGAAGGGTGAGCTATCATGACACTTGTGGTGCAAAAAATGTACATGATAGTTTCAGATTATGTTCATGCTTTTGGAGGAGCAAAAACTACTCAGTGTAAGGAATGATCTAGGTGGCTCCAGACATGATCAGATGTCAAAGATGGCTTATAATAGCTTAAAATTAAAAGTGGTTAGATTTATTTTGACTAGGACCAGGTCGAAGTGCTCATCATCCTAATTCCAACGGTGTGAACGAAACTCCAATCCGAGTTCTTATGAAGGAGATAGGGCTAGTCAAATTTGTGGTCAAAGTGGACAAGTGGGCCAGGTTTTAGAGTCCTACAAATTGTTCGAGGACGGGGCATAGAACTCGGCTCCCAAAAGAGGGAAAATTTGTGGGATGGTTAATTCATCTAATATCCCTTATTTTTGACAAAATATACAAGAACCAATATGGTTATTAAAAAAATAAAAATTAAAAATAGGGAGGCAAGCGATAACCCCAGCCACCCCCACTAGTCGAATTAATATTAAATTAGTGGAATGGGGTGGCAGGCGGCCAAACCCCGCAACCCCTGGCATTCAAAATAACATATAATGTGGTGGTGGGTGGTCAAAACCCACCACCTGATGACTTGACCACCGAGAAAATCATGGCACCATTGATAATCTATGCCATGTACGGAACACCATATTCCAGAGTCGATGCGGCTAGAACCTGCACCCACAATGTGGCCAACCAGCCCATTGCAACGGCTCCACAGACCATGAAATAAAACACACAACCACCGACCAACATATAACATATGATGCTGATTGGAACCATGTTATTATATTATTGGGATTTGTGATAACTTCCCAACACATAAAAGTCGTCGACGGTTAACAAATTTTTTCCATATTTAATAAAAAAGCTTCAGTGATCGATACGACGGAGTTTGAAATAGTTTAGGTGAGGGTTTTGAGACTTTGACCTCCCCCCCAGCGTACTTATTATTATTAACAATCCTCCAGCATATTGGGCTTTAATAACTCTGCCACAAAATTATATATAAACCCACAATTGTGCTAGTCAACAAGAAGAGGTAGCAGAGCGGACTTGGAGTAGCTAGTGGAACCATGAATTACAAAACCATGATCTATTAGAGCCATGCCTATTCAGAGGAGAAGAACCCTACGCAGGAGAATCAATTGATGCCTGAAAGATTCCTTGGGAGGTAATTTTTCATAGTGACAAAATGCTATCAAGTTTATAGTCATTTTTCTCAGAATTTCACAGGAAGCGCGATGGTGAAGTTCGATTTTCCATTTGAGCATCAGAATTGTAGGTGCTCCATGGTGAGGAATCTATGAATAATCTTCAGGAATCTAAAATATTCCCTTGGAGGCTGAATTTTTATAGTGTCGGAATGTGGCCGACTTTATACACAATTTTCTGAGAATTTGACAACAATCATGATGGCAAGATCAGATTTTACATCTGAGTAGCAGACCTCCAGTCAGGCAATGGAGAGGAACCTTTGTGGAATCATGGGGAATATAAAATATTCCCAAAGGCCCATATTTTTATGGTGTCAAAATTAGATGATTTGGAAGTTGATTTTACACTATTCGTCGCCATGAATTCAATGGTGCAAACCATTTCAGTAGTTGAGCTTTTCATTTTTTGTTTATCTTCGGAAGTGAAGGTACATGATACAGTTATGTTATGATTCCTTTTATTTTGATGAGATGATGTATTATTGTTGAGATCCCTGTGTAACACTATGTTGAGGGATATATGTTGCCACATTACTGTGATAATTCATTTGGTTGTCATGCTAAAGGAAAACCAATTTTAATGAGAGTTCCTATAAGGAGAATGTCTGATGGAGAGACACACTACTCTTGTTGAGGGTATTTTTCCTTGTTATGAACAAGAATATTCCATGTACATCATCATCATTTACAACATTATATGAAGTGGCCTCCACTCTCTTGACACTGGGCCCGGAGAGGTAATCCACACTGGGTGAACTCCATTATCAATATTTTGTGCTATTGTTTTGTTGATCTTCATTACGTTTCCTATTGTTTAAGCATGCACATGTGATCGTTTTATGATTTTTTAAATGCAATTATAATAACAACAAAAAAATAAAACATCTTGGATAAATCTGGTGGATGAAGAAATATAGATCACAGACTTGTTTTACATAATGTAATAAAAATATATATATTGCTAGTAATACTAGTAGGCCATTTATCTTATGAATAATTGTGTGTGTGGATAAATTTTGTGCAGAATTTTATAGCAAGGATTTCCCTAAGGGAAGCGAGAATTTTTTTAAAGAAACAATGGGAAAACGTGTCTAGATTGGAGAATGAAGAGAACAAATAAAAGTGGCCATCAAAGAAATAGAAGAGTACCATGTACAATGATTCAAAAATTGCACTGGATACTATGAATTTAAAAAAGAAGCAATCAAGAATAGAATTCAATGCCAATCTTAATAGATTGAAGTTGTAAGGTTGGTAGGAAAAAATCATAATGATGATTGACAAGGACCAATTAGCAGAGGATTTCCAATGGAGTGAAATGTGGATAGGACTAGTCACTCTCTACATGCTACTTGTTGAGCCCCTTGACATCATTGATCATAATTATTTAAAGGGTGCTAGCTCAATGGAAGAGCACATGCATTATAAGTAGTAGGTTGGTGGTTTGATTCAAATGTGCCCTAAGATGAATTAGTAATGATATTGTAGTTATTTTAGTTTATCTTTAATTATATATTTTATATATTGATTTATTTCAATCCAGTGAGATATTTTCCTAGATTCATTGTTTTATATTGTCTCCTAGGAGACAATAATTCTTCTGTTATATATTGTATTTATAGAGAAAATATTTTAAAATAATAGTTTGAGACACCCGATTAAAGACAATATTTAAGAAAATACACAACTTTTTTCGGTCTGAAGTAAAAACAATTCACCCTAAAATTGTCTCAACTATTGTCTTAAAACCCCCCTCTATGTTGTAGTGTTAATAGATATAATTAAATAAAGAATAGTCTCTTAACAGTCAAGTTAATAATATTAAATATAATAGATATTGAACTGTAGAATTTAGATAATTAATTATTAAATATTAATAAAAAAATTTAATAGCTATAGTATTATAAAAGTTGACGATATAAAATAATTATCAAAATAAAGCATTAATGACAGAGAATTAATAGTTATAATTAAATTCACAATACTCTATTAATAGTAAATTTAATAATAGTTAAATGTAATAGCTATTGCAATGCGGAGTTTAACTCATTAATTATTAGTTATTAATGATTATAGTTAATTGTTATAGTATCATAGGTTAGTAGGTTTCCTTGTAATAGCTGCAGTATTATAAAATTGTAATAGTTTTAGGAAACTATTTTTGTTATTTAATTATTAGATTTATTAATAGTTATAGTCGATTTTGCTATTGATTTTGCTATTATGATTGTTCTACTATCATTTATAGCTTGTCTATTATATATGATTTAATTTATATTTTTTTATTAATGCTTTGTGGAGAGATTTTTGCTTTGATTTTCATTATGTGGAGGAAATGCTAAAATGTTTGAAATCGATATAACTAATTTAGAAATACAAACATGTCAAGCATGGGCATCTCTCTACAAAGTGAAATATTTGCACATAAGCTTCAACAATAGTTTAATTGGCATGAAATGTTCTATGAAAATTTAAATGAGGGGCATGCTTTTGGCAATTGTGATAGTTTTAGAGATATCATTTACAATAGTAGTATAGAGAAGTTGATTGTGTAGAGAAATATTTTTTCTCCTCACTCCGACACAACCATTCACTCATGTTGTGCGATTAACTTTTTAATAATTTAAATATATAGTTTCAATCTAGATTGAGTTACACTCATTCTTTTTAATAATTTTATTATATAGCTTTATTCATGTTTTTGAAATTAAAAAACATCCTAAAGGAAAGATTTTTCAGGTCAAGCATAGGCATACTAAAGGATAGATATCATTTGCAATAGTAGTGCAGAGAAGTTGACTGTGCGAAGAAATGTGTTTTCTTTGCACTCTCACACACCCATTAGTTCTGTTCCTTTTTTCAAAATTGAAAAACATCATAAAACTTAATTTGAATATAGAGTTTTATTTATGTTTTCAAAATTAAAAAACAACTACATTTTTTGAACATATAGTTTTTTCATGTTTTTGAAATTGAAAACATCATAAAGGAATGATTTCTCACCAAAAAAAAAGGCATAAAAACATTGATGTGAGATAATTAGTAGCTATAATTAAATGAATACTAGTATATTAATAGTCAAGTTAATAATAGCTAAATGTAATATTTACTAGGGTGCGGAGTTTCACTCATTAATTATTAACTATTAATAAAACAATTAATAGTTATAGTATTATAATAGTTGTCCATGAAAAATAATTATAAAAAAAACATTAATGGCTCAGAATTAATAGCTATAATCAAATTCACAATACTATATTAATAGTCAAGTTAATAATATATAAATGTAATAGCTATTGCAATGTTGAGTTTAACTTATTAATTACTAACTATTAATGAAAATAGTTAATTTCTATAGTATTATAGATTAGTAGGTTTCCTTGTAATAGTTATAGTGTTAGAAAAATGTATAGTTATAGTTAGTTCATTTTCTTATTACTATTCAATTGTTATCATTTATAGCTTCATAATTAACTCCATACAAGTAATTAATTAATAGATATTAGCTATTATTTACGCTTTCATTAGTATATTTTTATCATTAATGCTTTGTGCAACTATTTTTTGCTTTCATTTTCATTGTGAAGAGACATTGCTAAAATGATTGAAATGGAAATAACCAATTTAAAAATCGAATAGCTGAAGAGTGTGTGTTGGCATTGAAAAGCCTAGTAAGGTTAGTAGTGTGAGGAGCATTTCTTGTGCAAACATTTCTAGGGAAAGCAGCTAAGCAATAAGAAAAGCTCCATATAAGAGGTAGCTTTTTGCTACTTTATCAAAAGCAGAAAGCATAAATGTGGGAGAATTAATAGCTATAATTTAATGTACAATAATCTATTAATATTAGATATCATTTTTTGGGATTCAACTATGTTAAGTAAGTCATTCAACTATGACCATTTCCATGAGAGGTTGTAGTAACTAAGTAATTTTTCATGATTTTTTAATAGTCCACTTAGCACTCATTGCATCAGGTGATGCTCACAGGGGTGAAGAAGTGGAATTGAAACTAGTGAAATGAATCACATAGCATCAATCATCACTTGGGGCTTGCACCATGTAACGAGGACTACCTCTCATGGAAATGGTCATAGTTGAATGAATTATTTAACCCTGTTGAATCCTAAAAAATGATGTCTAATATAATGCACTGTTGAAACCCCTCAACCTATTAATATTCAAGTTAATAATAGTTAGATATAATATCTATTCCAATGTTGAGTTTAACTCATTAATTTTTAACTATTAATGAAAGTGTGAACCTTTTTGTTTAATAGTAATATTTGTGTTTTTGTTGTGAAGAAAAGTTGTTGATGTCAAAAAATTATCAAATGAAAAAATTAAGAATTAATAGCTACAATTAAATGTGCAATAGTCTATTACGGAGTTTAACTCATTAATTATTAACTATTCATAATAAAATGTTAATAGCTATAGTATTATAAAAGTTGTCCATGTAAAATAATTATCAAAAGAAAGAATTAATGATGGATAATTAATAGCTATAATTAAATGCACAATTGTCTATTAATAGTCAATTTAATAATAGTTAAATGTAATAGCTATTGTAGTGCAAATTTTAACTCATTAATATTAACTATTAATAAAAGTGCCAACATTTTTCTTCAATGGTAATATTTGTGTTTTCTTTGTTGTGCTGGAAAGATGTCCATGTAAAATAATTATCAAAAGCGTAAAAAATCAATGTGAGAGAATTAATAGCTATAGTTAAAGCACATTAGTCTATTAATAGTCAAGTTAATAATATTAAATGTAATAATTATTGCGCTACAAAGTATAAATCATTAATTATTAATAAAAAATTTAATAGTTATAACATTATAAAAGTTGTTCATGTAAAATAATTATCCAAAGAGAGAGTTAATGACATAGAATTAAAACTAGCAATTGCATCAAATGTTTCAAAGGAAACGTCGTAAGTCGATAGCATAATATGGAACTTGCATTACGAATAAAATTGTGTTTTGCATTCAAGACAGGGTTTTAGTCATCATTAATAAAATATGTATTAGAAATAATAGCACCTCAATAAAATTTTGTCCAATATTTTCTTGGAAATGTGAAACTTCTTTTTCTTTTTCCTTGTAACAACTTGTTAAATGAAATACTTACCATAAATTGAATCCTTGGTAGAGGAATGGCCCTAAAAGAATGAGAACAAAAACTACATATTGTTTCTCAAGACTACACATCTACAAATCTTTTTCTTTTTCCTTGTATCAACTTGTTAAATGACATACTTACCATAAATTGAATCCTTGGTAGTGGGGTGGCCCTAAAATAATGAGAATGAAAACTACATCTCGTTTCTCGAGACTACACATCTACACATATTTCGATTACGACTCAATATTTAAAACTTATATTTTAGTTAAATTTCTCCACAACCCATATACTGAAAGAATGAGAATCAAAACTACAACTTGTTTCTCGAGACTACACTTCTACACATATTTTAGTTACAACTAAATATTTAAAACTTATATTTTAGTTAAATTTCTCCACAATACATATATTGGAAAACCATATTTTAAGCAATACAAAGTTGATTTGACCAAAAATAATGGTTTTCTTATTCCAATAAAAAATTCAAATTACAGTCGTTGCGAACTCTTTAGAATCATTGCCACTTTTATGAAGGTTAGACTTTGACCTTTCAATGCTTGTTTTATTTCGCTCAGTTCCGACACCTAAGAATCTCTTCAAACACATGATAATATCGTTCAATCTTATCATTTTCTGAATAGAAAATATGATTTCCAAGTTTGTCACAGTGGCTATGGGTACTCAAGTTATTATTGTTATTATTTGGAAGACCTATTTTCCTCGTCTTAATCAATGCTATAAGAAATATGCTATCTCTCTATCCTCTAATAATGGCACAAAGCACATTAAAATAGACACTTTGTGTTCAAATGGGACTATTAGCAGCTTTGGTTCAGAGAATAGATAGCTAATGGTAGGAATGAGTCACCACCTCATTGCAGAGTGTCCACCTTGTCTGGAGTGTCAGTTGCATCTGTATAATTGTACTCCCAAGCACAATATTCTTCTTCTTCCAACCATTTTATGCAAGCTAGAAATTCTTGATATTTTATTTGTTCTTCCTCACAATAAATGAGTTTTTATGCTTGATGATATATCATAATAGATGTCCCTGTAAAATTTTCATCCTTTATGAAAGATACACCAAGTAAAACCAATAAATAGTGAAAAAATTGAAACAAAAAGATAAAAACCTATATATATTCCTCAATAAACAGGGAAAAAATAGAAACAAAAAGAAAATTAACATGTATTAAATGAAAATGGAGAAGACTTGATGTATTTTATCCAAGCAATGTGGTGCTCTATTAAGACTCATCAATGCACCAAAGAATCCCTCTACAACTCCTCGATAGAATTTGAGTTGATTTTGGAGAGAATATAAAATATGTTTTTCCTAAAATATTGATTGATGAATAAATAAACTAACCATTAAACCTAATTCTAGAAGGCACGCTCATTTCTGCTATCTCCCTCTCTCGATATGAAGGAAAATGATTAAAATCAGTTTCCCATGAGTTAAAATTCTAATTCTTTTGTTAACTATTATTAACTTTTAATTGATTATTAAATTGAAACTATTGTTAATTATTAACTGTCTATTAATGGCTCATCATTTAACATTGAATCTGAAGGTGTATAGTGGTGCAAGATGGCACCTGGGGGAGTCTTTCTCAAATGGAATTCCTTACGAAGTAATAAAGTTAGTTTTTATTAATAAAAATATATTTTACTCCAAGTTCATCTACATAGTCGAGGGTCCTTTTACAATGGATTGAAATCTCAAACTAAATAGGAAGATGTCTATACGATTATAGGAATACAGATTGAGGTTGGTTTTGTATAAATTAATGGGCCAACATTGATATTCACACCCATCCCATAATTATAGAATTTATGATGGAAATTTTTGAATCTCAAGGCTACAAATGTGTCTTCCAATGATTTAGAATGAATACTCAATCCTATGTTACACCATCCCAAATCATCATAGTAATACAACTTGATGTTGGTTTTATATAAATTAATGGGCCAACATTGATATTTACACAAGTTCATCTACATATCGGAGAACCAATTTCCTAATAATTTTTACTAACATAAATAGTGTTTACTCCAAGTTCATATGCATTTCCAAGCATCTTGCCAGAAGTTGTAATATTGTAAAAATTGAATCAAAGGATCATTTAATTAAGTGGAGGCACTAGAAAATTTCCTTTTATAATGGGTTGAAATCTCAAACTAAATAGGAGGATGTTTATACCATCGAGGGAATACAACCATCATATAGGAATACAACTTGAGGTTGGTTTTGTATAAATTAATGGGCCAACATTGATATTCACACCCATCCCATGATTATAGAATTTATGATGGAAATTTTTGAATCTCAAGGCTACAATGTGTCTTTGAAATTATTTGGATTGAATACTCAATCCTATGTTATACCATCCCAAGCCAACATAGGAACTTGAGGTTGGTTTTGTATAAATTAATGGACCAACATTGATATTCACACTCATCCCATAATTATAGAATTTATGATGGAAATTTTTTAATATCAAGGCTACAAATGTGTCCTGGAAATGTTTTGGATTGAATACTCAATCCTATGTTACACCATCCCATTTCCTCTTAAGGGTGCGATACTAAGAACAATCTTGGTATACAAGAAATTGAGTGTCATTTTAATATGGAGACATTTTTGGAAGGAGATATTGTTCATTATATTGTGGTTTATTTTCTTACCTCCAAGCTTGGTTTAGCCTTTCTCTATATACATAAGAAAAAATATACAAATTAAATTCACAAATTTAAGTTATAGCTTTATATTTTATAATTACAAATTTTGTTTCTTATTAAGATATTATACACACATTTATTTATTCAAATAAATTATATTCTGAATATTTTTTATCTTATTATTTAATTACAATTTATTTATTGTACACCCTACTAAATAAAAAAAACTTTATTAATAAAGAATCAATGTCAAACTAAAATATTACTCAAGTGAAAACTATTATAATATATCAAACTGATTTTTTTTTCTTAAAAAAAAGAATTATACAAATTCCCTTTAGTTTAGAATTGAAACATGTTTAAAGAAGATTTAATATATAAATTATTTGTTTTATATGTGGTTCAATTTCCATTATGTTCAAACCTCGCGGGGAAGTATTGAACATGGGAGCCAATTTTAGGTAAATAAACATTCACACTAAATAAGTTCGAGAAACAAAATTTTTTTAATTCTAAAATTCTCTTACCTAATCCTCTTTTAAAATATATATTGGATTTTCATTTATTAAAAAAAAAGGCAACATAACAAAGTGATTTGTTTTACTTAAAAAAATAGTGTTATACAAATTTACTTTAGTTCAGAAACATTTTTTAAGAAAATTTAATATATAAATTATTTGTTTTATATGTGGTTCAATTTCCATTATGTTCAAACCTCATGGGGAGGTATTGAACATGGGAGCCAACTTTAGGTAAATAAACATTCATACTAAATAAGTTGGAGAAACAAAAAAAATCTAATCCTAAAATTCTCTTACATAATCCTCTTTTTAAATATATATTAGATTTCCATTTATTAAAAGCAAAAGGGACCCTTACCACGTAATTATTTTAAATAATATTTTTAGCCTGATACATAAAAAACTTAACACCTTCTCCTATTATTTGATTACATTTTTTTTTATTGTACTCCCTACTAAATAAAACAATTTTATTAATAAAGAATCTAATGTCATTGAAATATACTCAAGTAAGAACTACTATAATATATCAAAGTGATTTTTTTTCTTAGAAAAAAAGAATTATACAAATTCACTTTAGTTCATAATTGAAACATTTTTAAAGAAAATAAAAATATATAAATTATTTATTTTATATGTGGTTCAATTTCCATTATGTTCAAACCTCATGGGGAAGTATTGAACATGAGAGCTAATTTTAGGTAAATAAACATTCACACTAAATAAGTTGGAGAAACAAAAATTTTCTAATCCTAAAATTCTCTCACCTAATCCTCTTTTTCAATATATATTGGATTTTCATTTATTAAAAGCAAAAGGCAACATATCAAAGTGAATTTTTTTCTTAAAAAAATGTGTTATACAAATTTACTTTAGTTTAGAATTGAAATACTTCTAAAGAAAATTTAATATATAAATAATGTTTTTTTATATGTGGTTCAATTTCCATTATGTTCAAACTTCATGGGGAGGTATTGAACATGGAAGCCAACTTTAGGTAAATAAACATTCACACTCGATAAGTTGGAGAAACAAAAATTTTCTAATCCTAAAATTCTCTTACCTAATCCTCTTTTTAAATATATATTTGATTTCCATTTATTAAAAACAAAAGCCAAATTTACAACTTAATTATTTTAAATAATATTTTGAACCTGATACATAAAAACCTTAAAATTATAAACCATATATATTACACCTAATATTATAAACCATATACATATTAGACCTAGTATCGTATGAGTGTAGTGCAAAAAAGTGATTAGTAAAATTATTTTTTTTCTGCGAGAGTTGCTCAAAAAGCAGGTGACCATTGCTACAAGGGACTCATTTAAGACTTTTTCTAAATTAATATAAAGTTACGGGTATAATGTTGGTGTTTAGAATTATAAATGCAATTAAAATGGTAAATTGTAAGCTTTGCAAATATTACCCCACCATCATTCCTACCAAATATATATATATATATATATATATATATATATATATATAGAAAACCGTAATCAACATAACATGCTATACAAGAGGGAAATAAAAAATAGAACTCAATGTAGAATCTGATTTCATGGTACGAGGTGTTGTTGAAAACCAAATTCTTTATAGAAAATCAATATGTGATTTTACTATAACACCAAACATACATATGTTGGAATTTCTGACTATTCCTGAACAAGAGAGGAAACAAAAACTCCTCTTATAGCACAAAGAGAATAACAAAACAATATGCACAGAGGTAGACAAAAACACTCTATTTCATTAAAAAACTTCAGCTATTACAAAAGAAGATTTTCCCTCAGAATTATGAATTTTCAAACAAAATGCTCCTCTCTAACTTTTTCATTTGTTACTACACACACATCTTCCTTATTTTCTTTCTTCTCTCGGCATACATAGCCTTTCGCTCACTATATTACACAGTCTCTGTGTTTTTTTCGTTCACTTCATACTTCACACTGCTGTCTATTATATATATATATATATATTGTAAACATTCATTTTTACAATATATATGATAAAACATTAGTTTTTAACATCAAATATATTGAGGGCATAAAAAACCATATTAAACCAAAGTTTTAAAATTTGTCATATCGTTACGCATAAACATTACAAACAATGCGATGGGTTATCACATCGATCAACCCACCCACTGACTGGGCATCAAACCTTTGCGATATAGCTTCATTGGTCGAGGGCTTGATGAGTTGGCAGTGGTGGGACCTGCCTTATCATGTGCTTTTGGAAAGGTGATGATGTATGCACGAAATCGTGTGATATGCCTCTGATTGGTCGAAGGGTGATCTACATGGTATGGTGGGGTCTTGTTTATTGCGAAGGTTGTAGACAAATGACGTAGGCTAGAGATGGTGCAAAAGGTGCATGAATGGTCAAGGGGATATGACATGGACCTCGCGGGCTCCACAAAAATTTGCATGGGGTATTTAAATTCAAATGATTACGCGAGAGATACGGTGGTTGGTGGATGGCGTAATGGAGAATGGGTGCAGAGGCTTAACGTGAGAGGTAACGTGGTCAAACCACGATTTTGGTAAATCTAGAGAGGGTTACAGCCTGTTAAGAAAAAAAATATTTTGCAGGGAAATTAAATAAGGATTCAATGCACGGTTGAGTGCTCAAACAAAACAAGGAATTTTTTGTTGTAGTGTCCTTTGAAATCAAATCGAAATTTAAGTTTTTCCTCCTTTTGCTTAGGTTGCAATTGGGATTAATTTCCAAAACTCCCCCTTAATCACAACTATTGTTTTTATGCATACCCAGACGCTTCCTGAGAAAATTAAAACTTTTCTACCCCAAGGGTTTTGTTAAAATATCAGCAAACTATTCTTGTGTTCTGCAATGCTTCATAACAATTTCTCCATTGTTCACTAATTCTCTAATGTAGTGATACTTTGCATCAATGTGTTTTGTTCTTTTATGAAACACTAAATTCTTGGATAAAGCTATTGCTGAGCTATTATCACAATACACTGTTGTGCCTTTTACTTGTTCATGACACAAATTTCTTAACATTCTCCTCATCCATACTTCTTGACATGTTGCTGTTGTAGCTGCCACATACTCTACCTTTGATGTTGATAAAGCCACAATTGGTTGGTTCTTAGAATCCCATGAGGTGGCTCCTGAACCCATATGAAAAACATATCCAAAGGTGCTTTTTCTGTCATCTATACTTCCAGCCCAACCATTGTCAGTATATCCAATTAATTCAAAATTATCTAAATAGGTGTATAAGATACCATACCTCTTTGTTCCTTTCACATACCTCAGAATTCTTTTTGCTGCTTGTCAGTGTACCTCCTTTGGTCTTTCCATAAATCTGGAAATTAAGCTCACAACATGCATAATATCTGGCCTAGTTGCAGTCAAATACATAAGGCTGCCAACTATGCTCTTATATAAGCTTGGATCAAAATAATTGCTGTCGTCTTCTTTGCTTAACTTCAATCCCATCACTGTAGGAGTAATTGCTGCCTTACAATCCTACATGTTAAATCTTTCCAAAATTTCTTTTACATATTTTTCTTGAGAAATAAAAATTTTATTTTCATTTTTCTCTACTTCTATTCCTAAGAAGTATCTCAGCAATCCCATATCCGTCATCTCAAATTTTTCTTTCATGACTGTTTTAAAATTTTTAATGAGGTAAGAATCATTACCTGTGAATATCACATCATCAACATACAAAACAACAATGAGCATCTTACCATATTTTTCTTTGATGTATAATGTGGGTTCTCCTTCACATTTTACAAACCCGTTTTCCAGTAGATAGGCATCTATCCTACTGTACCATGCTCTTGGTGCTTGCTTCAGCCCACATAGAGCCTTAAATTTGCATACCTTGTGCTCTTGGCCTTCTTTCTCATACCCCAAAGGTTTTTCAACATAAACCTCTTCCATTAATACTCCATTTAGGAATGCGAATTTCACATCCATTTGGTAAAATTTCCACTTATGTTGTGCTGCTATGGACAACACTGCTCTTACTGTTTCCATTCTCGCAACTGGTGCAAAATTTTCCTCATAATCTCTTCCTTTTTGCTGCTTGTAGCCTTTGAAAACAAGTCTGGCCTTGTGCCTTTCAATCTTGCCTTCAACATTTCTTTTGATTTTATAAACCTATTTTACTCCAATCACTTCCTTGCCTTTTGGGAAATCAACTAATTTCCATGTCTTGTTCTTCTCCATTGCATTTATTTCTTCATCCATAGCATCTATTCATTTCTTATCTTTTACAACTTCTTCAAAATGAATAGGATCTTCTACATGAAAATATAATGAAAATAAAGAGTTCATACCTTTTTCTTGATCATAAATTTCATTCAGACTTCTGAATTTGGTTCCTTTTTCACTTGCTGAACTTGTGTTTGTAGAAGCACTCAAATCTGCTCCTTGTGATGTGCTTGGAGAAGCACTATTATCACTTCTCAAGGGTGTTCTCATACTATCTTGTGGTGTCCCTTGCTGTCCTTGTGTTGGTGGAGGTGGTGCTGCTAATGAGAAATGTAATTCAGCGCTTTCTTCCTCATCTTCATCATGAGACAAACAAGTATTTACATTCACTGTTTTCTCAATGCTTCCATCCCAAGCTTCTTCCTCAATAAAATGCACATCCCTGGTTATCATAAACTTCTTTGTGGATGGGTTATATAGTCTATATGCCTTTGACTCTTCACTATATCCTACAAATATGAACTTCTCCCCCTTACTGTACAACTTCTTTCTCAGCTGATCTGGAATGTGTGCATAAGCCACACAACCAAATACTCTCATGTGGGTGACAAATTGTTTTATGCCACTGCATTCTTCTTCCGGAACTCTGTTCATTACACTCTTTTTTGGGCATCTATTCAAGGCATATGTTGCACAATGTACAAATTCAACCCAATATTCATTCGGCAAATGTTTTTCCTTCAGCATGCTTCTTACCATATCCATGATGGTTCTGTTTTTCCTTTCAGCAACTCCATTTTGCTGAGGTGTATATGCTATTATAAATTGCTTGTGAATTCCATTTTCTCTGCAAAAACGTAGAAAATATTTGGAGATGTATTCTCCTCCTCTATCAGTCCTTAAGAATTTTGTATGCTGCCCACTTTGATTCTCAACAAGAGCTTTAAAGTGGCAGAACTTCTCAAACACTTCACTCTTCAACTTCAATGAATATACCCATGTTTTTCTTGTGTAGTCATCAAAAAGGTCAGCATATAGTGACTACATGCTAATGATGGTGTTTGCATTGGTCTACACAAATCTGAATGGACTATCTCTAAGGGTGATTTTTCCCTTATGCTCTTTCCTGATGGAAAGCTTTCTCTGTGTTGTTTGCCCAAGATCCAACCTTCACAAAGGCTATCTATCTTTTCAATGAATGGTAATCCCTTTACCATACCTTTTATGTGCAAAAAATTCAGACCTGCCAAGTTGATATGTCCAAATCTTAGGTGCCATAACCAATTTTCATCTTTTGCTTCTCTTTGGTAAGTCTCTTGTGTCACTACTGCCATTGCAGCTCATTTCTTCAAATCTACTCTCATATTGAGAGGAAACATTCTGTTTCTTGTCATATTTACTTGTGCAATCCTTTGTTTTCTTGGTGGTATGTCCATGATGGTACATACATCATCTTCAAAGAATACATTGTAGCCTCTATGAATGAGTTTTCCAATGCTCCAAAAGGTTACACTTCATACCAGGTACATAGTATACATCTGATATGGTTTTTATCTCTCCTTTCTATGTCAAAACACTTACTCTTTCTTTCCCCATGACAGAGACTTTAATTTCTATCCCCAATGTTACTTGATACTTCATAGTTTCATCTAACATGGAGAACATAGAAATTTTTTCAGTCATATGGTTGCTACATCCTGAATCTAGAAACCATATATCTTCATTTTTCTCTTTAGCCATATTACATGCTAAAAATAAATTCTCTTGACTCAGAGTCTCTTTAGTAAAGTTAGTATTGGGTATACTACCCATGTCACTCTGTTTCTTCCTACATTCATTGGCATAATTCCCATACTTCTTACAGTAATGACATTGGACTTGGGATTTATCATACCTCTATCCATTTGCTTGATTTTTTCCACCTTTTTGGCCGCTGCCTTGGCTTTGATTTTGACTTTGATTGTTGCCCCTTCCACTTGCAGTTGCAGGGTTGTTTCTTTCTATGTTTTGGCTTCTGCCTTGAACTCTTCCTCTTCCAAAGGACATTTGGGTCTTGAGGGCATGTTCCAAAGATGATTTTGTTGTTCTACTCAATCTTTGTTCATGTGTCATTAATGATGCTTGAAGCTCATCAACAATAAACATTGAGAGATCTTTTATCTCTTCAATGGTTGTTACTATCACATCATATCTTGAGGGTAAGCTCCTCAATACTTTATCCACTATTCTTCTTTCTTCTATTGTATCTCCATGAGATCTCATTTGGGTAACCAACCTAATCAACAATGTGAAGAATGAGTCTATTGTATCAGACTCTTTCATGCAAATGACTTCAAAATCTCTTCTCATTAATTGAAGCTTTGCTGTCTTTACCTTCTCCATTCCTTAATAGGCTATCTAGAGAGTATCCCATGCATCCTTGGACTTCTTTGCTACTGCAATTATTGGAAATATGCTTTCATGCACCGTCTGATAGAGATAGAACAGGGCTTTTGAGTCCTTCTTCCTATTTCTCTTTAGAAAATCTTTCTCTGTCTATGTTAAGGCATTAAATGCGTGTTCATATATTGGTTCTTCTAAACCATCTTCAACTAGCTTCCATAAGTCTTGAGATCCAAACAAGGCTCTCATTATGATTTCCAAATCGTCATAGTTCTTCCCATTGAACTGTGGGAGTTGATTATTTCCCATATTCGTGTTTGTGGTGGCTCCTACCATTGCTAGCCTTAGAGAACTATGCTAAAACTTGATTGTGTATTTTAAACAAACCTTCTCACTACTGGAGAGATAACCTATGTCTCTTAAATAATTCCTTTTACAACTCTCTAGAGTGTAATCTTAAAACAAACAATAACTCTGTTTTTTATAAATACCTGGCTTGTTGAACTTTCGCACTACTGGAGAACTGCTTCAACAGTCTTCTTCTTCCTTTAGTTTCTTCAGCAAATGCTGAGAGCCTAGACTAGCTCCGATACCATGTTGGAATTTATGATTATTCCTGAACAACAGAGGAAACAAAAATTCCTCTTATAACACAGAAAGAACAACAAAACAGTATGCACAGAGATGGAGAAAAACACTCTATTTCATTAAAAACTTTCAACTGTTAGAAAACAAGATTTTCCATCAGAACTGTTGTTCTGGATTTTCAAACAAAACGCTCCTCTCTATCTTTTTCATTCATTGCTACACACACAACTTTCTTCTTTTGTTTCTGCTCTCGGCATACACAACCTTTCGCTCACTGTATTACACAGTCTCTGTGTTTTTTTTGTTCTCTGCATACTTCGCACTATTGTCTATTACATATATATATATATATATATATATATATATATATAGATATATATTGTAAACATTCATGTTTACAAGATATATGATAAAAAATTTAACCTAATTTTTAACATAAAATATATCGTGGGCATAAAAAACCATATTAAACCAAAGTTTTAAACTTTGTCATATTGCAACGCATAAGCATTACAAACAATGCGATGGGTCATCACATCGATCAACCTGCCCACTGACTGGGCATCAAACCTTTGCGATAGAGTGTCATTAGTCAAGGGATTGATGATTTGGCAGTGGTGGGACCTGCCTTATCACGCGGTTTTGGAGAGGTGATGACATATGCACGAAATCGTGTGATACGCCTCTTATTGGTCGGAGGGTGATCTACGTGGTATGGTGGGGTCTTGTTTATCGCGGAGGTTGGAGACGGATGACGTAGGCTTAAGACAGTGTGAAAGGTGTGTGACTGGTCAAGGGATGTGACACAGACTTGGAAACCTCCATAGAAATTTGTGTGGGGTATTTAAATTCAAATGACTGTGCGGGAGATACTGTGATTGGTGGATGGCGTAATGGAGAATGGGTGTAGAGATTTAATGCGAGAGGTAATGTGGTCAAACCACAATTTTGGTAAATCTGGAGGGGGCTATGACCTATTAGGAAAAAAATTAATTTTGTAGGGAAATTAAACAAGGATTCAATGCATGGCTGAGTGCTCAAACAAAACAAGGAATTTGCTCCTGTAGTGTCCTTCGAAATCAAATCGAAATTTTAAGTTTTGTCCTCCTTCTGCTAAGGTTGCAGTTGGGATTAATTTCCAATAACATAGACAAAAAAATCATTGCCTCTGGACTTAGAAACAAAAAAAACATCGAAAGATAAAATGTTGAAAAAATTTAACAATAAAGCAACTACCAATGCTCCTTGGTTCGCTGAGATTTCTAGGTTAATTATTAGGGGCGTGAAAATGGTCCTTAAACTTTACATTTGAATTTGCATTCTCAACATGAACCTCAACCTATAATTTTTTGTTTTAAGCTATTAGCCTAAAAATTAAAATTAACTCATAAATTTAATTGATATAAATCTAAAACATTCAATGTGATAAACTTGGAAGATATTTTAAATATAATTTAAATTTCATTATAATTTAAAGTTAATATAATATGATATGTAGGCGTTTTCCTCAATATGAATATAAAGGCATAATCAAACTGGATTTTACAATTAATAGAAATTTAACCAACAGCTTCATTTCTTTCCAATTTAAAGATTTATAATTTAAATATTAATGAGCTAATAAACAATTAAATTAATATTTTAAAGCAATTTTAAATAAACAATAAAATTCCAGTTTTAAAGACACTAAAATAATCTCATATATACACATTTTAACCACTCAAATCTGCATTATGATTCTAATCATTCAAAATCAATCACCCTGATCTGACATGTAGGTAGAGAAAGCAGAGTGACGATGCCACTTTAGCCAAAGGAAAGTGACATAGACAACCATATTATTAAATAAATAATATCAAATTATACAATAATTTTCATTCAGGGATTTTGGATTAACTACACGGTTAAAAGGCTATGTTCACTGAAAATACACAGCACATGATGTAGTAGCAGAGAGAAAATAAATTGATATATGTCAAATCTACAAAACACGGCACCTCATATAGTAGCAAAGAGAAAATAAATTGAAATATACTTGAAATTAAAAAAAAAATTGTCTGGTTTGTTACTTAGAATGGCTCTTCGTTTTCTATGGATTTTGCATTAATCTTGCCTCGTACTAAATTGCAAAAACAGTGTAGTGGGGCATGCAATGCCCATGTATATTGCGCTAAAAATAGTCACCACCCGCACTGTGATAATGACAGATTCTGTAGCTTAATATAAAACTAGAATAATGCCTTTTTTCTATATGGAGGTGTCACGAATCTAGTACCAGGCCTGTGTTTTTAGATACATGTTTTCAGATACAAAATGTGAATGGTTTCGTTCACCCTCGTAGGTTGTAACCAATCTGTTTGGATAGTCCATGGCATGTTTTAAGTGCTTTAATCTGTCACTGTGTTGCATTTGTTTTAGACTTTGCAATATCGAAGCATGAAAATACTAGTCACAACCATTGAAACAGAAAAAAAGAGTGCATAGTCTTGATCTAACAGACCGTTAGTAAGGTTTAAGTACTTCGTTAATTAGTTAGTCTAGCCTAAATGAAGGAGGCACATGATCTAATGGCCTAAAACATTTCAATCGTCTAACATTTGATCCAATGGCACAAACAGAGACACAATGGCACGTAAGCAAGTTGTTTTCATAGAAAAACTCCTTATGACGTAATTAATAACTATAATTAAATGCACAATAGTCTATTAATAAAGTTAATAATAGTTAAATGTAATATCTATTGTAGTGCAACTATTGTAGTACAGAGTTTAACTTATTAATTAATAATTATTAATGAAAACAGTTAATTGCTATAGTTTCATAAGTGAGTAGGTTTCCTTGTAGTAGCGATTGTATTATAAAAATGTAATAATTTTTCTATTACTATTGTGTTGTTATCATTTATAGTTTCATAATTAACTCCCACTTAATACCTATTAGATATATAGTTGATGCTTTGTGCGAAGATTTTTTAATCTTTCATTTTCATTGTGAGGAGGCACCCCTAAAACAGTGGAAATCAAAATAACCAATTTAAAAAGAAGCCAAAAAACTCAAGCATATGCATCTCTCTACATATTGAAATCTTTCTGCACAAATCTCTCTACAGAGTGAAAGCTTTTCGCACAAGCTTGAACAATAGTTTAATTGACATGAAATGTTCTAAGAAATTTTCTAGGAAGGTTATGCTTTTGTCAATTGTGATAGTCTTAGAGGTATTATTAGTTTAATTGACATGAAATGTTCTATGAAATTTTTGAGGAATGTTGTGCTTTTGTCGATTGTGATAGTCATAGAGGTATTTTTTTGTAGTAGTAATGCAAAGAAGATGATTGTGCAGAGAAATTTATTTTCTCTTCACTTCCCCACAACCATTCATTCATGTTGTACAATTAAGTTCTTAATAATTTGAATATATAAGGTTAAGTTTTTTAATAATTTGAACATACAGTTTTATTTGTGTTTTCGCAATTAAAAAAAATTGCATTTTAATAATTTCATATATAGTTTTATTCATGTTTTCCAATTAAAAAACATCATAAAGGAACATTTTTTGAGGTCAAGCATATAGATAATAAAGGATAAGATATTGTTTGTATTAGTAGTGTGGAGAAGTTGATTGTGTTGAGAAATGTGTTTTTAACTTGAATATATAGTTTTTTGTTTTTTCAAAATTAAAAAATTAATTACGTTTTTAATAATTTGAGTGTATAATTTTATTTATGTTTTCACAATAAAAAAATAGTTAAGTTTTTAGATATCATTTTTTGGGGATTCAACTTCGTTAAGTAAGTCATTCACATATGACCATTTCCAAGACTTCCCGGGAGACCACCCATCCCATATCTCCTCTAGCCCAAGTGCGCTTAACTGTGGAGTTTTCCCCACAATCAAGCCCACTTAGCTTGCTATCCCATTTGCAAAACCTTAACAAGTATTGTGCCACATGACCCATTCAAGTAGAGCTCCCATCACTCTTTGTATTTAAGTATGAGGGGTTTTCATAGTGCATTATATTAGATAGTGCAATGTATTAGATATCATTTTTTTGGATTCAACTGCGTTAAGTGAGTCATTCATCTATGACCGTTTCCATCAGAGGTAGTCGTAACTAACTAATTTCTCATGATTTTTGAATAGTCCACTTATCACTCATTGCATCCGGTGATGTTTACAGAGTTGAAGATGTGGGATTGAAACTAGCGAAATGAATCACATGGTCAATGAAGTGGGATTGAAACTAGTGAAATGAATCACATGGTCAATTATCACTTCCGGGTCTTGCACTCGGTAGCTAGGACTTCTCGGGAGGTCACCCATCCTAGATGTTTTATTAATTTGAATATGTTTCAAAATTAAAAAACATCATAAAGGAATTATTTAGTCAAGCATAGTCATAATAAACAATAAGATATAGCTTGTTGTAGTATTGCAGAAAAATTGATTGTGTGGAGAAATGTGTTTTCTTTGCAATTCCATTCAAGTCTGGTTGTGTAATTAAATTTTTAATAACTTGAATATATAGTTTAGTTTAAGGTTTGATTCACATACAATTACGTTTTTAATAATTTTAATATATTTTAATGCGCGGAAACCACTGCACCAAATTTTTGTGTTCCAAGTTAATGTCTTCGGAGAAACTCAACGACTTCGGATAACATCTTCAGAGAAACTCGAGAGCTCGGAGAATGGTATTGTGCAAGGATGCAAAATTTGTCTGAAACTAGTTTATGCCGAGAACCATTATGTGCGGGAAGTTTTTCTCTTCAGTAATGTGAGGAGCTTTGGTCCCTTACCTATTTAAGGGACCTGCAACATTGGGAAGAGCACTATCAATGTCAAGAGCATAACAATGTCACTTTAAGAGAATTCACGTATGGGCTAACTACTCAGAAATTAGTTAGTTTTTTTTTTTTTTTTTTTTTAAATGAATTTTCAAAGATTGATAAATACCAAAAATAAAATGCTTTCCACCAAGGGAATTATTTCCCATCAAAATTAGTTTACCTAAACAAAAATTATAAATTGCAAAATTATTTTTGAATTTACAAGAAAATAGAAATATTAAAAATTTCGATGAAACTTTGATTAAAAGTACAAAATTAATAACAAATTATCTAAAGTCAATGCATTTTGATGGCATGGTCAATGAGGGAAAGACTAATAATAAAAGAAAATTAGCATAATAAAGGACTAATGAGAGAAGGAATAATAATAAAAGAAAATGAACATAATCAAGAATTAATAATAAAAAATAAGGAACATAATTAATAGGGGGAATTAATACTAAAAAGTATTATAAAATTAAAAGGGAGGAAAAAGAAATAAACTAGACTAAAAACATTTAAAAAATAATGAGAATTCACCATGAAACAAAAATAGAAAGGAGAAATAAACTAGACTAAAAACCCTTAAAAAATGAATGAGAATTCATCATGAAACAAAACTAGAAAAAGAGGAGTCTGGTTTCACTAATTTCAGCGTCATTTCAATTCAAATTCAAATTGTTTATTGGTTTTTCAATTTCAATGGCCTCTCTAAATATATTTGGGTGATAGTGATTTATATTAACCTATATAAAATTTGTGTAATTAAATCTAAATGCAAAAAATTTATAATTACTCTTGAGATATATCTAAACCCTTTATCCTTACCGCTACTAAAAATATTCTCTAACTATTCTATTGAGATTAAATATATATATATATATATATATATATATATATATATATATATATGAATAAAATTTCAAGTTTGACACTCAATGAGAAGTTTTCATCTTAAAAGATTTATTTGGTAAATGTGGATACTTCTAAATTTATGATAAACATGATCAAATATTCTTGCCACTTGGTAAATACATAATTGACATTATCTAGATTGTTCAATTATATATATATATATATATATATATATATATATATATAACCATGGATTCTCAAAATTGACAATTTTACCTAAACTTTATTATTATTATATATAATTTGAGAGAGTAAAAATGTTCATGAAACACCGTGGGGCCTTTGAACAAGATTCTTAAGCACGACCATTTAAGGAAATTTACCATGGAAATTCTTAATCTATAAATAGGCTTTGTTATTATGCCATAGGCCAATATCATGGAGGTTAAATCCCTATCATCCACCTCATAATTATTGATAATTAACCATCATAGATCCATCTTAAATTGAGATCTACCAATAACCAAGAAGAATCCAACCCAAAGTTAAGATCTATCTAATCTAGTACCTTTAAATAGAGTTCATCATAAGAAAGAGTTGTGAATACCATGATCTTGTAAACCAAAATCAAAAGCCATCAAATAACTAATTCAACCTTATATATGATTATTAATTTTTAATGATCTTGTAAACCACAAAGAAGCCATCAAATAACTAATTCAACCATATATATGATTTTTTTTTTTTTTCTGATTTTAATTTTATTTAAAAAAAGAAATCTACTCAACCTAACATTACATTACTTGTTATTACATAAGTGTTTTATTACAATTAAAATTCTAGAAACAATATAAGGTAACATTAGGTTACATCTTAAGTGCAATGCATTACATAAGTGTCATAGTAGGTTGTGGAGTGTCTCTTAATCCAATTAAATTTCTAGAAACCCATACCAATAGTATATATAGATATGTCACATGTAAGAATTGAACTTATATAGAAAAAGATAACAACAGTTTTTTCAACCACTATCTACATTTAATTGACAATAAAATAAAATATGAACTTGATCAACGTGTCATATATTTTTTTTAAATTTAAATACAATTTTTTCATAAAGTATGATAATAAATAATTAAAACTATAATAACACTCATTTGACTTTGCCTTAGAAAATGTAGTAAGTGTGTTGCTAGCATTATTTTTAGAACTATTTTTTATTGTTTAAATATGATGATTGTGGTCATATAAATTAAATTGTTAGTAAACCTAGAAAATAATCCATTTATAATGAACATTAAAACACTTCAACTTATAATACAAATCAAAATTTTAAAAATTGATCAAAATCAACTAAATTCTTAAGTTATTATTTTTGTTAATTATTAAATTAAAAGGAAAGCATGTATCATTACTTAACTCTCACATAAATTCTCTGAGCCTTTTATTATAAATATCAAAATGATATGAAAAAGTTAAATCGATATCATCTAAGAGTTGGAGGGTAAAAGGAAGCCAAGATACTATAAGGAGGTGATCCCTTGATAACCAAAATTATCTCTGAGTGTTAACCAATATTAAGGAAAAAATGAAGATCCCTAGCATAAGAAATAATTCTCATGAGCTTCTAAGTGAGATCAGGTAGTGGTCTATTCCCAAAACTCCCTGGAATGAGAGAATTTAGCAGAGAATTTAGCAGAGATACTAGCTAGTTGATTCCCAAGACTCCTTGGAATGGTAGAATATGTCAGATATACTAACCCTGCGTTGTCTATTCTCAACACTCACTAGAACTTGTTAGAGATAATACGCAGGTGGAAGATGAAAAATTCTTCCTTTTAAACTGTCGCTCTTACTCACATCGGCTCTCAATTCCCTAACATCTGCCACACTTCCAATCTTCTTGACTTATTAAGGAGCTATGATTCTTTCCCTTCTCTTCGATCATAAAAACAAGATTTTGAAAAATAACACTTAGAATTTCTTTTTCTTTTTCTTTTCTTGAGGTTCAATAAGAAGCATTGGCTGGTCTTAATAGACAAATTTTGACGAAACACACTTAGAATTTTTTTTCTCTCTTTTAGAGATCCAACCAAATGCATTGATTAGTATTAAAAATATTAATCATCATTATTATCATTATTAATAATTAAATTAAAATTATAAAAACAATCTCTTTCTCTATATAACATTTAAAGAAATAAAACAATAATTTCAACTTGTGTAATCTATCAGCCGCCCACTAAGTGACTGTCCTCCACATTAAATTATTTGAAAATCATATGAATTAATATTTTGAATAATATATGTAATTTTCAAAATAAAATTCGAATATTTAATTGACAGATTTGGAGCCACTTCCAGGCCAATACGATAATATTGGACACCAGTCCCAGACCCAGAGCAATGGGTAGTATGATTGGAGGCTCTCCAGCTATCTAACTGATGATTCGTGTCAACCAGTGCTGCTTTCATTGAAATAAGCAATGTGGAATCTCTATGGAACTAAGAATTGGGGATATGAGCGGCTGATGGGTATAGAAACAAAGCATACATCACTTATGCGTGCTGGGATTAATTATATGGAGCTTAGCTTCTCATTTACATCTCTTCCTGTTGATAAGTGGATGTATAGACATAAATGTCTGTTCCATTTTTTATTTCTGTTTTTTTTGTTATGTTATGTATGTTTACATGAATGGACTTTTCTGTGTCTAATTTTGATGGGATTATGTAGCCGGATAACATACATTTCTTTTCATATTGTGTAATGATGATTTATAATTGGGAATGTGCCTTTTGACAGCACATCTCTATAATTTATTGATTTATACTGTTTATATATATTCAATATAAAAACAGCGGTTTTTTATTTCTAAAAACAAAACATACACAAGGAAAATAAATATTAGCAACCTCATCTACCTCAGTGTTAGTGGCCTGACCATGGACTTTTATGTCATGTAATCATCAGATAATGGTTGCACGAGTTTCTCGTTGGAATACGGTTTCTAAACTACATGAACGCGGAAAGCATGGACCATCAAGGGATTCGTATGATTTACAAGTACATAAACTATATACTTTGCAATTTCATGTTTTAGTATTTTTTTAACCACTTTACAGCTGAGGAAGAAAGTGGATTTCTATTTTTCTGCGAAAGTTCATAAGATGGAAGTGTTGAGGAATTCCATGTTTTTAGTACCTTTCTAATCCCTTTTACGGCTCGTGTATTTCTGTTTTTCTGGGTACGTTCATAAGATGGAAATGTTGAGGAATTCCATGTGCTTAGTACTTTTCTAACCACTTTACAGCGAGGGGAAGAAAGTGGATTTCTATTTTTCAGGGTACGTTCATGGAAGTGTTGAGGAATTCCATGTTTTTCGTACTTTTCTAACCACTTTACAGCTAGGGAAGAATCTAGATTTCTATTTTTGAGAGTACGTTCATAAGATGGAAGAGTCGAGGACTTTGTGGAGGCTCAAAGTAACAATGCCACCAATGACTTACAATTATATGTTTTTGTTGAAAATATTAATGTCATTTGCGTGCCTTGAGAGTAGGAAGAAAAAGAGTACAGGGGCAGCAGAGGAGCTTGCGTGCACAACACCGCGCATTCAAAGAAGAATGGGAAGAACCGTAAGGATGAATTTAATTGTTGATGGCTGCAGCCGAGTTTGCAGAGGAGAAGTTAATGTTAGAATGGGCATAGTCATTTTTGCAGAGGAACGAAGACTTTCGTGGTTCCAAAGCACGGAAGAACACAGTTTATTTAAAATCAGTCCTTTGGGGCTTTTAAGCCTTCAACAACCGAAATTGAAGAAAATGTGTTTAAACGGCGAAGTTCTTTATGTTTTGAATGAGACACGTGGTAGTGGTCCCCACCACTTCACTGCCAATCGGAATCGCAAGTTTCACTCACAGTGTCTTGTTGATATGGATTGTTCCGATGCGATGTGATCAGCACAATCGCAAAGGGACGGAGTACCAAACATGTTCCGCAATTATAAGAGTTTGTGATGCGATGCGATGTGGTCCCACCACAATCGCAATCACAATCGCATGTCACATATGTTATCGCCGATTGAAAGCCGTGATGCGATCACAATCGCAATCGCAAGTCTCGAGTGTTTCGCCCATCTCATATGTAATTGCCAATTGTATGTTTGCGATGCGATCCAATCGCAATCGCAACATCGCATATCTATTGTTCAAACATTTCATTTGTTTCATCGCCGATTTCCGATTGCGATTGCTTCGCCAATTGCAACGTCACAAATCGCAAGTTTGTTTGTCAAGCCGATCGTCGATTGCCGATTGCGATGTGGTTCCCACTCGTTCATCGCGCATATAAAATTTTTATGTTAAGTTTATGATTCAACAATGTATTTATTTTATAATTTGTTTTATGTTTTATTTTTCCGCCGTGTCATATATAAAGCGAAGCAGCCCGAGAGGCATTGTAAGAAGAAGAAAAATAGATAGTATTGTTGTATCGCTGTGAGAGCCTGTAGGTAGAGAAAACACAGTAAGACCAACAGAGCATTGTTTTGTGCATTTTGTATTGAAACACAGAGAGAAGTTTTTGAGAGCACTGCGTCTGTAGCAGTCTTGATCATATTTTGTAAATCCCTCCCCTGAAGAAGACATTTTGTAATAGTTTTTAGTTCTGTTAATGAAATAGAAAGAAAAGTTTTATTTTGAAGATCTCTATCATTTATTCTCTATGTTAGAAAGGGAGTATTATTCTCTCCATATTGTTCTGGAATTATTCAGAAATTCCAACCGTTTTAGTATTACTTTAACCACTTTAGAGCGGCCGAAAAAAGTGGAAATCTAGGTTTCTTAGTATGTTGACAAGATAGAAGAATTGTTGAGAACTTTGCGGAGGTTGAACATAACAAGTTTGCAGGAAAGACAGGATACTTGCTTAATAAATAATTTAATCTCTCAATAAATTAATTAGAATAGGGGAATTTTTGTTTGTAAGCTATTATTGTATTCTGTTTATAAACTAAACAATAATAACTTAATCACCAAGGAAGGAATATACATGAATTAATTTTTTTCTTTTAAGCAAATAAGAATTTGGTTATTGATATCTGAAAAGATTCCAGATTAGAATAATTTGACCAACTGAATTAACCCTCACCAAGCTTGGAATGTCTTAGTTATTCTTGGTTAAAATTATCTATCCTATGTATGAGTTAAAATTATCTTATCTTATATATACTCATAAATTCAATCGATTTGAGCTACACCACAACAACTAATTCTGTTGCTGTGTGGTTTCCTCCCTGATCCTTTAAATTGGTATCTGGTATCAAAACTAAAGAAATCAACTTATTAGAGTTGAAAGAGAGCCACCACTCTCAGCCTCAGTCCCCACCGTAAGTAGTCCTCATCTACCTCTGAGAAAGCCATGAACAACCTGCAGAGTTGTACACAGCTGCACAACCCAAGGCTAGGGCCTCGACGATGAGCCACAACCACCACTGTCATGAGCCACTCGAGATCCGTCATGGATAAATTGGTTCGAATATCATTTCGAGTAAGGGATATTTTATTACATTTACTTTGTAGCTTGCTTGGATTAATTTTATTCAAGTGGATGGTCAATTGTGTGCAAATTTGTCATTTTTTGTTTTTTAATATTTTTAAAAGTTTTTTCACGCAATAATATCATTTCGAATAAGGAATATTTTATTATTTTTCTTTGTAATTTGTTTGGATAAATTTTATTCAAGTGGATGAATGGGTAATGGTGTGAAAATTTTTTTTTTTTAATTGTTTTAAATGATTGAATAAAAATATTTTAAAAAAATGATTGAGAATTAAAAAAAAAATAGTATCAAGATTTGATCTACTATTGCCAAATTCTAATTAGCTATTAACATTATTGTTCTTATGCTTTTTTTTCACCATGGCCAATTGTATAAGAGGGAGTAGAGGTCATTTTTATGGAGAATATAATCAATACATGCTAGATCATGTTTTCATTGAAAATTTCCTTGGCATTTGGTTATTAGAAAGGATAGTCTCCTAGATCCAGGTGAAGCTAGAGTTAGGAACAAAAGGATTCTTCATGATTATCTTTACCACCATAGAAGATCAAATGAGGAAATTTTAGAATGAACCATACTCATTTAAGTCCACGAAACTCTACTTAAGGTTTTGGGTAGAGAGAATCATCTAGGATAAAGAAGATTGCATTGCAGCTCCATTTTGAATCTCAATGTAATCAGTTCCAACATAATTTTGGGACAAAGAGATACTATTTGGCATTAAAAACACTATGGGGAAGACCATCAAGGTTTAAAAGGCTACAAAATCAGCCATGTATATATCATATGCTTGCATGTATATCTACAAGAATATCTTAGAACAATTACCTAAATATATTAATAGCTGCTATCAAGATGAAATTTGAAAGGAAATCTTGGACTATGAACACATCCCATTAAGATGTATAAAACACCATGAATACAATTATATCTACAAAAATTTCTCCTTCTTTTCCCTAAGTTCTCTTTGGATCAAACTCAAGGAATATATTAGGATGGCTTCTGAATATAAACAAGCAACTGCCATAGATCCAAACTCCCTCCATTGCAGCCACACTATGGAAAAGCCCATATCATCAGTAATAGCTCTATTCCACTAGCTAATATTGAACCCTTATCCCCCTCCTCAGATCACCTACACCTTGAAATAAATATGTTAGACTCAAGCAATCCTATAGCCTCTAATGATTTTTCCCCAAAACCATCAACAAAGCTCTTGGACCAAGAGGAATAAGAGACTACATAGAAAGAGAAAAAACACGGCTCACAACAATGATGTAACATAATGAGTAGACTTGGAAGTTGTAGACCTCCCCGTTGTCACAAAAACATGGAAACATAAAGTCCCTAGTTTGATCTGAGTGCACCAATTAAAAATTTTAAGCAATTCCATTCTTAAATCTAGGAAACAACCTAAAAAAATATTAATAGCTCAAATCAATGGTAGTTTTCTAGTAGTTCATGTAAAAAGGGTATAAAGAGTACCAAAAACATATCAGGGGAATCACGGGACATTCTTGGTAACTCAAGAAAAATCAAGTTGATATTGGAGGTTTATCACTCCAACTCTATTCCTCCATGTTATTCACCTCCTGGAATGTTATAGCCCTTAATAGTAAAAACAAGCAGAAGATTCTTAAATCAAAATGGATCTGAGAGCATCTAAACTTCATGATAATTATGAAAAGTAAAGCTTCTTGCAAGGCCATAGGAAAAATGACAGATAAATGGGGACGAGGTTACCAATCAATAGTGGTGGGCACCTACGATCAATCTAGAGACTTGTCTATCATCTCAATTATCAAGAGGTATATGTCCTTAGTTAACATGTCTTTTTATTTTATAATTATAACTATTTAGATTCATCTCATAGGGTGTTTTGAAACCTTCTTTCTCTCGAATGTCTACGAGCACTCATTTCGTACAAATAAATCTCAATTTATTAATTTCATCATGTAGATTGGTCTTTTAATATCCTCAACATCCTATATTCTTGGAGGAGATTTCAACTTGATAAAATATCTCGAGGAAGAAAATATGGCATTAGAAAAAGAGAAGTTGAATCCAACCTATCTTAGGATGTAATAACCTCGTTCCATATATTGGATCTTGTTGTCGTTGATACAACACCCTCCAAAATTTCACGACATTCGAATTTTGGAGCCCACTATCACCGTTGTACCTAGTGTCTCTTTTTTTTTTCTTTTTTCTTTTTTTTCTTTTTTCTTTTTTTTTCTCTGAATTGGACTAATTCGATTAAGCAAAAATATGGTACATGATGATGATACAATCAATAGAAACAAAAAACCGGCAACCAGAAATGATAAGACTATCAACCTCGGTCCCAGAAATGGAGTGAAACAAGCAAGGAGCGACAACATATGACTGGAAAGCAAAAGGACCAACTTCTACCCAGAATGGGCAGAAGCCTCAACACGAAGCTTTTTCCCTTTATTTTTATTGACTTTAACCCATCCATCCTGGGGTGTATGAGCTAAAACAACTTGAAGACTGGAATTCTCCAAAGGGGGGCTCTCCTTTTCTGATTCAGAAGAGGAGGTCACATGGACGCATTTCTGGGTGATGGCAGTATCAGGGGGATGCACCGGTGGATTGGTGGAAAGGTCCATCGTCTGAAGGGCATGATCCGATTCTGCATTGCTACCTTCATCTTCTGAGTTGGAGGATTCAGAATCCATGGCTGGTGGCGGTGAGCATGGAGCCCATCGTTTGGATTTGGGCTTGGAGATGTTATCATTTTTCTTTTTTGCCGGGAGAGATGGGAAGGAGTTCTGCAGATGCCCTGTTTGGTGGCAATGGTGGCAACAGAATGCAGTATTCTTGTAATCCAGTGTCCGAGTCCAAACAAAGTCATTTATCTTGAGATTGATTTGGTCTGGAAGTCCCTTTATTAAATCTAATTCCACACATACTCTGGCATATGTGTAAAGACCTTTATTTTCCCGCCAGTGATCTCCCATTATGAAACTGCCCAAGGTGTTTCCTATGGCTTTATAGACTGCAACATGCCATAAATGGGTTGGTAAGTTTGGAAGCCTGATCCATACAGGTGTCCTGGTGATGACTGCGATCGTTGGATCAAAATCTGGGAACCATGGAGTTAAGAAGAGCATTGTAGTTCCCATGAACCAAGGACCTTCTTCTAAAGCCTTTTCATAATGCTTAATGTTATCAAACAGAACTATGAAATATCATTTTGAACAGAAGATGACCTTGCAATGATGAGTCCAGTTTGCATGGATCCCTTCATAGAGTTCCTGAGAGCGCGGCCATAGTCCATTAAATCTACATATGATGGCTCTTTCTGCAAATTTTTGAAGTACATTTGCGAGACCTTCATGGGTGATCTCAACAGAGGGAACTTCCTCTATCTTGTCAACCAAAAAAGGCTTGGGTTTAAGGGCTCCTGGGGGTTTTGGGTTCTCAGAGTGTACTGCATCTTTGTAAGAGAAAGGAGGAGGAGAGGATGCCTGTCCTACTGCGCCTCCTCTCAAACGAAGGGTTAACACTAAAGAGTCATTTCTGTTAATTTTGTAAGTGGAAAGGGAAAGAAGGTATTCAAGTTGTTTACCTTGAAAGAGAAGTCTCTGAAGGCCTGAGGGGATCCCAATCTGTCGCTCCAGATCCAGTTTAAGATCCAGCACCAAGTCTAAAGAGCTGACCCATTGCAGAATGGTCTTGCCTGTAGGTTGAGAAATTTGGATCTGATAGGAGGCAGAGAGATTCCTAGATGCCTGATAGATCGACACAGTGCCAGAACCTTTTGTGTCTCCGAGAGAAAGTCTGTTGGGCGCTGCTGGGGAGGAGATTTCTCTTGCGTAAGGAGACAGTCACCTAAAAACATAAACAGATCTAAGACAGAGGACAGGGAAGCAAAGCGGTTAAAAAGCCGAACATTCTTCCCCTGCCTGCTAAACCCTACATTGCTACCTGCGCGCTGGGAGATGAGAGGGGCTATCGATTTGCGTCTGATCAGAGGCTCTAGATAGTGGTAAATGCCAAGGTTGCCATCATACTGAGCTATAGAGGGGCGAAATGGGCCCTTGAAATGCTGAAACTGCAGCTAGTTTTCTGATGGTTGCAAAGGCAGCTTCAGATCAGTACGACAGGGACAGTGCGGAGCATGAGGCGTAGGGATGAGATCATCTGTTGCGAAGGTAAATGGAATTGGTCTCCCAAGCTGTTGCGGTGCAGGAGCTACAGAGGAAAGAGTGGCCGCCTGTGAAAAAAATTGAACCCTAGTCTCCATTTCTCTCCTCCTCTAATTCTTCGGTGTATCTTTGATTATCAAGTATCATCTCATGTTATTATATACGTTTCAAGTGTACTTGAATGGCATCAAGTGTCTTCGTATTGATTAGAACATATTCATGTGCATCTTATAGTCGTAACATCTTTGTTGTTGTAAAACGACCCTTTTGGGTCATAGTAGCACACACTTCACTCGTTACACTTGAGGAATGTCTACAAAATGACACTTTTATGCATATTTATCGTTGTTCAAGTTTGTATAATTTTTTTCGATGAGTTCATATGTGTCACACATGGTTTTATGTCTAAACTCATCCTGTTTACCCCTTGCCCTATATTCTAGACTTAGAAAAATTTTTGGTTCCAAATCAAACTCATTGAGGCCAAGAGCACATGAGTTCACTATGAAGCCTTGATCATGATCCCTTGATTTTCTAGAAGTGCACCATGCACCCTCTAAGAGCGCTCAACTCACTCCTTGAGTCTCTTTCCCCTTCTATTTTCCGAAATGCACCCTTCAAGATCCTAAGTCCTCCTTGAGAGCACTCTGACTCTAAAAATTGCACCCTTCTTCAGCACATGAATGCACCCTAAAGCCCTTAAGTGTTTCCCTTCATTCTTCCTTAATGTGTCATGCGCCCTCCAAACCCTTTGAGTACAAGAGTGCACTCTGAAGGCACGAAGCCTATCCCTTCACCCTTCAGACTTGCGCCATGTGCTCTATTGGGCCTCTTACACATATGAGAGCACCTTGAAGGCCTGAATATTTCACCCTTCAGCCTTCAAGAGTGTGATCTGTGACCTCCATATTTCCCTTGATAACACAACACACTTGGGAAGCCCAGAGCCTTCCCTTTTTTCCTTCGAAATTGTGCCATGCGCCATGTGCCTTACCTTAATAGCCTATCTCCCTTGAGTGCATCAGTGCATGCCGAAGCCTTGAAGCCTCCTCCTCTCAGGTTTTTAAAGTGTTCGCATGCACCCAAAAGCTCCTTTTGTCCCTTTTGAGCGCACTGAGAAGGAATAAACACAAAATATGTATAAAACATGAAAGAATAAGACTTTTTGAACCTAATGATTTCTTTTCATTAGTGATTACAGATACAAGTACTTCAAGAACAACATGGCGAGCATGAATGATAAATATCAAGAAAAGAGAACAATCAAGGAAGCATGGAAAGAATGAAGAACAAGCTTGAATCTTAATGATCAAAGCACCCGAAAGACTTTGTTTAGTTAAAGACACTTTGGATGGTGGAGATATCAATCATCAACACTTCTTGAAGAACATAGATGCAAGTGACAACCATGTCACTACTAAATAATTCGATGTCACGAGTCACTATTTGGCCCAGTCATCAGAGATAGTTACATGTCATATTCTCATCACATGATGATGTGGAAGTCATGATGTATTGTTTTAATCATTGCATAGACAAATGTGTGGAAGTCATAGATTCATGTATGAACTAAGGCATCATGGAAGTCCAAAAGGCATGTAATACCAAAAGTCATATGTAATTCCAAAGGTCATTTGGAATTCCAAAGGTTGTATAAGTCCAAAGGCCACTAAAAGTTGGAAAGCCAAGAGTCATGAGGATGTGAAAGGCCATGCCTCAAGTTATAAAAGGATCTTGATTTCTCATGTAAAGGATGAGAACCTTGGCTTCTCCCACAAGGCATTAGAGAGGAAAAGTTAGTACTTTTGGGGAGAAAGAAGTGGCTTTAACACTCCATTAGTGGAGTTAGGGGTTTTCATTGTATTTATGTATCTTTGGAATTTTTCTTAATATGGAACCCTTCCAGGCCAGTACATTTTCACACATGGATTATGAATGTTTCTAAGACTATTTTTTGAATTTTTATGGTTCATGTTTTCTTTCATACGTACTAGAGTAATTGAGCTATCTTGGTGACTTCGGTGCTTAGTTATTGGAAAGGTGTTGTTATGTTTATAATGATCGTCGCATCTCTGTGAACTATTTCGGTTGATGTCAAATGAGCCTTTTTATTTCATGCGCGTATCCATTTGGGTAGTCCGATTAATTCTCTCTTAGAGACTCACTTTATTTTCCCCTCCATAGTAATAGAACCTTGATACATTTTCAATTGAAAATTCACAGGCCACACTTTCTTTCTCATTGAAAATGAAATTTTCACTTCTCTCTCATGTTGACAGCTAAAGCCAAGGCATATCTTTAAGTAAACAACAAGCGAGCCATATTCCATACGGGACTCCTACACCAAATGGTGTGAGGCCTAATATGGGCCTAATATTAGGGTGATACCCTATATGTTGGTGGTATATAGCACCCTCAACATTCTGGTGCTAGAAGGAGGGAAACCAACTTTTTATGGATGATAACTCTGCACACAAAAATCATTCTTCTTCTAGACAAGGTAGCAACATTCTAAGCACCACTCCATCTCCCGTTCATGAAGTATTAGGATGAATTGTGAGGTTACGTTTGAAGAAATATAGGCACTTCAACCTATAACCCGTTGGTACGCAAAGGCTATCAGATTAATTCCTGGAGCAAAGAATATTCCACTTTTCCCAAAGAAGAGATAAACAATCTGTACCATTATATTAGTTTCTAGAGAGGAATATTTGGTTTTTGTTACTCTTGAAGAGTTAACAAAATTTTTGGATGATAAAATCCATAAATATCATCTTCCACCTCTTAATGAAGGGTATGAGGATGACATTGTTCTTTCTGGAGACATTTTTGATGGATTAGACGATGAAGGAGAATATTCCTCAAATTATAATAAGGTGGACGAACACAGAGATGAGAACATGGATGACTAGTATTTGGATTGAATGGCCCAAGGGCCTCTTGCTCTTCCGGATAATATTCATAATATTCCTATACATCTAGAAAAGTTGTTATAAAAGTACGATCCAGATAAGAAGAAAAAGGTAGAAGATTACCTCGACAATTTTTACATGCATCTACGAATGTTAGAGGTGAGGTATGATGATGTTTCTTGTAGAGGTTTCCCCTTATATATTAGAAGGTACAACAACAACATGGTACCATAGTTTTCCTATCAATTCAATTCACACTTGGAGGGAGTTTAAAAAGTTGTTTCTCGAGAAATTTGTTGATGACAATGACTACCACCATGTTACTGAAGGAGCTCGGAAACAATAAGATGGGGGAAGAAGAGAAAGTGAATATGATGCTTTAAATACATATGACACTCATATTATATAGCACTTCATTCCTATAAAATAAGGGACAATTCCTTTCTAACAAAAAATATGAAAGGTTCATCCAACCCTAGAACCCCTTATTCAAAAGGAACTGAGAGCGCTATTGCATGCTCAGATCATCTTTAAAGTCAGACACTCCACTTGGGTTTCAAAATTGGTCCCAGTTAGAACTAATTATTGTGAAATAAGTCTATGTGTTGATTTTTGAAATCTTAACCGGGTTTATGATAGAGATAATTACATAGTTCCATCTATGGAAAAAATCCCTTATATAGTTTCTGGGTTTGAGATGTTTTTGCTGTTAGATGGTTTCTCTAGTTACAATCAAGTGATAGTGGTGGAACTAGATATATTGAAGACTACATTTAGGACCAAATGCGGAACATTTTACTTCAATAGGATGCTATTTGGGATGATTAATTTCCGTGGAAATTTTCAAAGAGCAATGGACATTGCCTTCCACAGATTATAGGTTAGAGTGTCCTTATTTATTTGGATGATGTTACTCTGTTTTCAAAGAAAATATCATATCGTGTACATCATTTGAAACATATATTTGAGCGGTATTGAAAGTATGGGATTTATCTTAATCCCAAGAAGAGCATCTTTAGTGCATCCAAAGGGATTCTACAAGGGAACATCATTACAAAGAGTGGAATTAAGATTGATCCCGAGAGGGTCAAATCCATCACACAGATCCCATTTCTAGTAAATAAGAAAACCACGTTGTCTTTCTTAGGGAAAATAAATTTCCTGAGACAATTCATCTTCGATTATCCTTAGATGGTCAATCCCATACACAATATGATCAAGAAGATGCAGTATACAAATGGGATAAATGAGAGAAGGATTATTTCGTTCAGATTAAGAAGGATATTGTGAATGCACCCACACTATTCAATCTTGATTATGGAAAATATTTCCTTCTCTATATGTTTTCTTCGGATTCATTAGTTGCATTAGTATTTTCTCACAAGCATATTGAAGGAAAGGAGAAACTTATCTATGTTATGAGCACTAGTCTACAAGGTCCATAATTAAGTTATAATAACATTGAAAAACAATCATATGTTGTGTAAAAGGTAGTTAAGTACTTTAGGCCTTATCTATTAAAATATCACACAATAATTTTTTAACCTTGTCCAACAGTAAGAACATTGTTCGTGCAACAAGACTTGAGTGAGAAGAGAGCTAATTGGATGACTTTCTTACAATAATTTGAGATGGAGTTCAAAACAATTCATACCATAAAGGGCCATGGCCTTTGTAAGCTAGAAACCAAATAAAGATATGTTCCCAAGGAAGATCTTTCAGGATGGGAGGAGTAGATATAAATGTACAAATTTGAACAAGTTCCTCATTCCTCATCAACAACACCATGGTATGCAGATTTACGATAATTTTAGGAGCATGGCACTTTTCCTGCGCACTTATCGAATAAAAAAAAGAGGAAAATTCATTTAGAAGCTCTATCTTATCAAGTGGTGAAACAAAAATGTTTTCAGAAGCACCACAATGGTGTCCTGGTAAGGTGCATTGAGCCATAGGATACGAAGAAGGTCCTTAAATATTTACATGATGGATTGACATGTGGCCACTATGCGGGAAATAATAGAACACATAAATTTATGAGGGCTAGTTATTATTGGCCCACTCTATTGAAGAATGATCACACCTATGTTTGTAAGTTCCAATATTGTCAAAGATGTGTCGGTCATGATCAGAGGTTAGCCTCCCCACTGCTACCTATAGCAGTAGAGGAAATATTCCAATAGTGGGTTCTAGATGTCATCAGAGATATTTTTCCCCATTTGTCAAACAAACACTGATATATTATCACAATGACAAGTTAATTCACTCAACATTCTGAAGTAGTTCCTCTTAAACAAGTAAATGACTAGGAAGTTATACACTTATTGCAAAAAAATATTATAACCAGGTTTTGTGTTACTATGTCACTTGTCTTTGATAATGCGCCTTTCTTTTCATCATTAAAAAATTATGAATTTACGTTAGAAAATGGGATTGTATTGAAACATGAATCTAATTACTATCCACATGGAAATGGTTTGGCTAAATCAGCAAATAAGAATTGTATCCGCATATGAAAGAAAACAATCTTCTCTGAACAAAGGAAATGGCATAAAACTTTGAGAAATGCACTTTTGGATGACCGTGTAACTCCAAAGAATTTCCTAAAAAGCTTGTCGCACTTTCTAGTTTCTGTTATATAAGCTATCTTGCCCCCGAACCTATATCTTCCAACCTTGTAACTCTCTCAAGAGTCACAAGGTAAACCTTACCTTCTGGTTCAGAGTAGGATAAACACTTTACTCAAACTTGAGGAAGAAAGGATTAGAGCGAAGGACCCATTTGTTGTTTATCAAAACCGTGTAAATTGTTGGTTTGATAAGAAGTATGAGGGGAAAATAGCTTTGATGTGGGTTACCTAGTACTGAAGTGGGGTAAACCCAATAAATAAAATGGAAAACACACAAAGCTCCAACCTTTTTGGATTGAACCATTCACTATTTATGAAATTCTTGATACAATACTTTCAAGCTCAAATCCTTAGACGAGAGAATTTACTCTCTTCTCATAAATGGTCGATATCTAAAACATTATTTTCATTAGAAGATACAATATTCCCTTCCTGTACAGTTTTTTTGTTTCTTATCTTTTCGTTTGTGTCAGACATGAGCGTATTATGTTAGTTTTAAATAGGTTTTTCATTGTATATAAATAAGACCTTGTGTCAAAGGCTCAAAATACTTTGTGGTGTAATGAAAGTGAAGCATTAAAACCACAACGCTTTTCTTTTCTTTTTTTTACTTATTTCTTGGAGAAAATGCCATAGGTTGAGCTAAGTCTACAAGGAAAATACGATTCGTCCAATAGGAGAACCTTAGCGGAACCTCTTAGATCTACACCTATGCTAGTATCTAAACTACTCAACTTGGTGTAGATTTGCTTGTGTGTTAACGCTTATCTAATCTAGTAGAGAAGGGATAAGGGGAAAATCTTAAGAAACCAAACCAATACGAGAGTTCTTAAAATACTCCTTTGAAGGGGAAGCCTCCTCTTCTTTCAACAAGTTAGTATCCCTCTTCAACCCATAGAAAATAATAAGTGTCAATGCACAGTCCTATTAAAGAAATAAATAAAAGGTAAAATAATAGAAAGTCTTCCTACATAGGGAGGTGAAGCAACCGACTTCGTTGGGCTATTGTCCAGGCTCACTAGCAATGAAGCAACGTTTGTGATCCTGAAATAATTCCATCAGGGTACTATACAGTTCTACTGGTAGCGAAGCAACATCAGAGATGAGAATGCATACTCTGAATATCATAAAATTGTTGCACACATTACCCTTTCTAGGATTGAAACAATTGTGATATGGTGTATCTTTTATATGTGTTCAACTGTTACGTCCATACAATACTATTGTATCCCCTTATTGTTAGTATTAGTGTATCCCCCTTATTTTTATTTCCATTCCCATGTAATCCACATATTGTTATTATTGTGCCCCATAGAATCCCACTATTGTTATTTTGTTGCCTTACATTATTATTTTTATGTAGGCTCTCATTATATTGTGACCCCTTCGACTCCTATATATAGAAAGTAGGTTTTTTCATTTGTATCATCCAATAATTATTCATCTATGTTATGTAAATTATTTTTCCCCCTTGAAGTGGATAATTTTTAAGTCGTTGATCTATATTTTCTCCTATTCTGTGAGATGGTTGTGTAACATTTGGTATCAGAGATTTGGATTCTAGGGTTTCACTTCTTCGAACATGTCATCTTGGAATTTTTGTTATAACATTTTTTATATGAAGCTTCATAAGCTAAAATTGAAACCACGTGGAGTCTAAATACTGGTGAACCTCATGTATGAATTTTAGATCTTGGTTCACTATAGTTTCGGAGATATGATTTGAGGATGTTAGGGTTTTTGCAAGATCCGTAATTTCATCTCACATTAGGGGAATTTTGAGGTCTAAAATGGGCCTCCTAAGGAAATTATAAAACAATATTGGAAATAATAAAATAATATTAGATTACATCATCAAATTTTAGAGGGAAAAAAGAAAAAAATATGTTTTCAACTCATATTTTCAACTCATCTCCCTATGGGTTTACTCAAATTTTAAGAAAAAGCACTTGTTGTATGTATAATTTTATTCCACATCCAAGGAGTACCCAAGTTGCATACTTTTGATGGACCCTGCTACAAGAAAAATGAGAAATACATGAAAAATGTGATCTTGCAATCACATTTTTTCATGTATTTCTCATTTTCGTGTAGCAGGGTCCATCAAAAGTATGCAGCATGTGTACTCCTTGGATGAGGAATTAAATTTTGCATCAAATGAGCACTCCTGCTCAAATTTTGAGTAAAATCTCAGGGAAATAAGTTTAAAATATGAGTTGAAAAAATAGTTTTATTATTTTATTTTTTTTAATAATTTTACCTTTTTACTTCAAAAAGGGTGAATCATCCCGCATGGTTGACATCACCATCTTGAATCTTATTGCTTCTTATAAAGTTTAGTTTTTTATACATTTTTCTTAGGAGGCCCATTTTAGACCTCAAAATTCCCCTAATGAATAGGTGACTGAGGGTAAATCGTCATCAATTTCGTTTAGGCATAGAATTTTAATTATGTAAAAAGTATCTGAAATTAGATGAACGATATTTCATTGTGTATCAATTTCAGGTCCGAAGATCGAAACAATGACACATGGCACACCGTACAAGTTATCTTTGTTGAACCAGTCCATAATTAGGCCATTGTGGGAGATCGAGCATAACTTTATCTTGACGAATCCAAATTAGGTCTGACATGTGGCATTGGAAAGAAGTCTCAGAGGGCTATTAAAATACTAAGACAATATTGGGGATCTAAAATCACATAGATACATCAGGTTCAATATCAAGCTTCTTAAAAGAAGGAAAAAATTGCCTATTTGTTTTCTAAATTGCATAACATTTGTTTGAAAAATTAGTTTGAAGTGATTCCAAGGGAATATTGAAGCATTGATATTAGTATTATGTTATAAAATGCCTACGAAAAAGAATTCCACACCCATTAAGCCCTCAAAAAGCTCTACTATGAAACATGAAGAGGAAGAATTGCAACATGATATATCAGAATTATGAGAATAAGTGCAACAAATTTTTCTCTTGCGAAGAGTAACCAAAACTAAAATGGAAGCTAAGATAGATGGTATGGAAGCTAAGATGGATGGCATAGAAGAAAAAAAAGAATATTTTAGGGATTGATTTAAAGTAGACATGGAAGTTTAAAGGACGGTTTAAAAGAAGACATGGAAGGTTTGAAGTAAGGCCTCACAAAGTTGCTACAATAAATGCTTCCCAATGATGAAATGGTATTAGACAAAACTCATGATGAGAACAAAAAAATTGTTAATCATGATTTCATGGCCTCTAACATTAGATTGAAGGCTAACAATATTCTAAAGATCGCTACGAGGAAGTTTGATGGCAAGGATCCGGTAACATGGATACTACAAATGGAGGAATACTTTGATCTCCATAATGTGAAACATAGACAAAAGGTACACATTGCAACTTTATATTTAGAATCCAATCAATTTGTATGGTATCGATGGATTTTTTCTCGTAAACCACTTGTAACTTGGTCAATTTTTATGGAGGAAATGATAGCACATTATGAGGAGACAAAGAACAACACCTTCTTTAGCCAATTGATAAATCTCAAACAAAAGGGTTCAATGGCAGAGCACATTGAGGATTTCCAAAGATTGAATATAAGGGTAAATGATATTTCAGAGGAACATAGGATTGATTTCTTCACAGGAAATTTAAAGGATAACACCCAAAATGAGTTTCACCTTTGGGGACCTGATTCATTCGATAAGGAATTAAGTTTGGAAAGAAGAAATGAAAGAAAAATTATGCAGACAAGAAATCCTACCACTCATAACTATAAATATCGAAGTGTTGCTACTCCTAGCATTCCAAAACCTACAAGATTTACACCACAAAAGTTGGAAGAAAAAAGAGAAAAAGGGATGTGTTATAGCTGTGATATAAAATACACTGAAGGTCATTAGTGTGATGAGAAGAAATTATTTTACATAGATTTTGAAGAGGAAGAAGAAAAGGAACAAGAAACTTCAAAAGAATAGGATATACACTAGGAACTGACCTTACAGAAATAATAAATGAATCCGACCATATCTTGCGTAACACCCTCTTCCCACATCTACCCAAGTAACCAGACAACTAGGGTAAACATGTGACGAGAGGCTACTAATATGAGATTGAACCTCCTAGATGACTTTGAGGAAGTGGAAAAGATTGAAACATGACAAATAGACCTTACACTGCATCATTGACATCCCCATGAGGTAACACAACTTTCCAGGGCCCAGTTGCCTGAGGGGGAACTCATTTTTAACCCATTTGAGGCTTATTCATGAGAATGTAATGGAAAGGGAGCGGCTATAGACCCTTAGCCCTTTGCTTGCCTTATCAATGTAGTGGCTAAGGCCCCAAAAGGTTAATTTTGTGCCTGCAAATCCGAGATTTCCGCAACGTTTTTTGCCCCTGAGCCCATGTCACTACCTAGAAATTCATGAAACTTTAGAAGAGGATAAATAAAATTAAAAAATAGGTATGGAAGAAATCACATCATCAGGAACTATCCAGACCCCTCCCAACCATGACATGCATTTCATCAAACATGTCACAAACATTACATCTACATGTGTAAACGACAAATTTAAAAATAGGGGTCTCATACTTATCTGAGAATTGCTAAGAATAATTTCTCCTTTACATCGTTAGCTGCAATTAAATCTATTTGATCTAAGATACATTTTGTATTCATTTACAAGTAAAAACATGGATACATACATACATCATCACTGATAAATTACATGCTTAAAACCAACATAATAAAAACAAAAATATAATGGATATAAAATTAGTCAAATCCACATAATAAATTGTACATTTTTGTACCAAATACCAAAGGAACGAGCTCTTCATTACTTAATGAAAAAATTAATCGGAGATGGGACTTCCATGTTCCATCTCACTCTTCATTACTTAATGTAAAAACCAACTGGAGCTGGGACTTCCACGTTCCACCTGACCATGTATTGGCTGAGCCAAATATTACTTCATCCAATCACCCCTATGCCATATTCCAAGCATGGATGTGGGACTTTATAAAACACATCAATCAACACCAAACTAGGGCTCCAGAGACCAAATCATCTCAACCCGAGACCAGTGATTCTATCTCATGGTCAAACATCACTAACCATCACATATTTATCTCTATCCAATTTTTTTCAGGGATCCAGAGTGTTTTTTCCAACAAGGGCTTCCAGGACTAGTAACTAAACCCCACCTGTTATAGACCTTGTAGAGTTTTTTTACAACTAGAGCTTCTAGGACTGGTAACTCAATCCCAGTTTTTTATGGTCTCCAGAGTGTTTTTCCAACCAAGGCTCCAAGAGTAGTAACTCAACCCACATATGGATCCATGGAATTTATCTAACTAAGACTATAAGACTAGTAACTCAACCCAACAATTGTCTGTCGGCTCTAGAGTGTTTTTCCAACCAAGGCTTCTAGGACTAGTAACTCAACCCACAGTTGTCCGTCGAGCTCCATAGTGGTTGTCCAACCAAGGCTCCAGGAACTAATAACTCAACCCACACCTAAATAAATCATGATAACCAACCCAAAAACAATCAATGGAAATAAACCCACAACACCATGGCTATTTAGGAAATGGAAAGGCTAGGAAAATCCACATGCATACACCATGCATGCCAAAATAGTGAGGAGAAAATACATGCAACTTGGTAGCTGCAATCAAATCCTGTTTTAGTTGTCAATCCCGATGTCGACTTGTGCTTTCCTGCCCTTCCTTTTCCTTCTTGCTCCAAATCACCAAGTATCCACACTCTCCAAGAGTGCTCCAAGAAAACTATAAGTATCCAAGAGTATGAGAGGGAAAGAGAGAATAATGAGAGAGATCCAAAATGCATTAACAAAATCTTACCCTTGATATCATTTTTGGGATTCAACTACGTTAAGTAAGTCATTCATCTATGACCATTTCCATGGGAGTTAGTCGTAATTGACCAATTTTCCATGATTTTTGAATAGTCCACTTAGCACTCATTGCATCGAGTAATGCTCAAATGAGTGAAGAAGTGGGATAGGAACTAGTGAAATGAATTACATAACATCAATCATCACTTCGGCAGCTTAAACCTGGTAACCATGAGTTCCCGGGAGGTCACCCATCCCAAAACACCTCTGGTGACCTCCCGGGAAGTCCTGGTTACCGGGTGCAAGCCCTGAAAGTGATGATTGACACTATGTGACTCATTTCACTAGTTTCAATCCCAATTCTTCACCCCTGTGAGCATCACCCGATGCAATGAGTACTAAGTGGACTATTCAAAAATCATGACAAATTGGTCAGTTACATCTAAATCTAATGGAAATGGTCATAGATGAATGACTTAATTAACACTATTGAATCCCAAAAATGATATCAAATATAATGCACTGTGGAAAACCCTCATACTTAAAATCTTACCCACTGGTCCTCATAAGCCTTTTTATTAATGACGCCTCTATTTTCTTCATTTTCCATTATTTTCCTTCATTTTACTCCTCACATGCAACCTGTGACCTTTCACCTTCCTTTTCACCTATTTTCCATTATTTTCATAAACAAAATTCCAATTAATGCCTCATGCATTTCCAAAGCCTTTACAATTTACTTTTCCATTGCATTAGCCATAATAAACCGAAGTGAACACTTGCTAGGATGTTTTACCCACCATTCAACTTGGAAAACTTGTCCCATCAACTCTGGTATTATATATATTTTTACATGTATTTTTAGCAGGGTTGTTACAGAACTATCCCCCTTGGGGGAGCACCATCCTCGGTGTTCAATGACATCTACCAACCAGAAAAATGTTAAAAAAAAACATAATTCCTATGGCTCTTTATAACACAACTCATTGCAATATTTACAATGACCATTATTGAAACATGACAAACATATAAGTTACTGGAGCTTTATAACATAGCTTGTTATAGTATTTACAATAACAACCACATATACGCAAGCACATTTCTTTATCCAACAAATAACCATACTGAATATGGATATTTATAAACCAACTTGATACAATATTTACAATAATGTAAAAATATACACATATACACATTTTATCAACCATCAAATAAAAGGATACAATTCCCATATTAATCAACAAGGTAATTCAAAGGCCTACACCTCCACCCTCAAGGTAATACCAGGATTCACCTCCTTCCCAGGAAGCCCATAAGCCGCTTCCAAGTCAAATTTTGCATCCAATGACCAACACTACAATCCTGCACCACTGTACCCTTAGTGAATAGTTACCGACTCATTGGTCCAGGGCACACTCCCAATGTGCATCTGATTCCATCTAGAAATTATAATGACTAAAAAAAATCCACCCTCAGCCTTTCCTTCTCTATTACACAATCCCTTGAGAAATCCAGTCACCCCCTTCCATGCAGTAACACACCTTCCAAGTTCTGTTGGCACCCCCATCTCGAGTAGTCCATCCCTTAGCAAGGCTTCCTCGAATCGAATGATACAAAAACCAAGGCATATCTCTTCCTAAAACCCATCATGCCAGTCATAACATGATCATGGAAATCAATGGAAACTTTTTGGTACCAGTGTCCAATAATGACTCTGCTCCTAAAATGCTTTAACAACATTTGTTGCTTGGTTCAATTCCTTTTGTTGTTGTTGCTAATTCTTGTAGTGAGCTTCAACCCTCCTGAACCAGGCATGTTCATGCATTCCTGTGCCAAGCACATAATTCCCATTAGACTCAAAACAAATTGAAATAAACTCAAATAATATCCCATTGGTAGCTTGTCAACAAGGTATACTTGCAATCTTGTTCACTTCCTGTCATGACAAGTCAACAAACTATTTAATCAAATCATCATGTATAAACATACCACATATGGTTAGTTCAAAACAAAACCATCATAGGTAAAAAAAAATGAATCACATGAAATCATCATAAACCATAATCATAGATTACATGTAACCATAATAAGTCAAAATCGTAGATCACATTCATAATAAAATTGAAATCAAATATTGATACTTATCGTTCATCGGTCCTTACTTTTGCATTTTTTCTTTATGTACACACACTGGATCGGTTTACCAACCCAGAAAGAACCCAATATTGTTTCTTCTCTTAAATCACGTACACATACACACAATGTACACCAGAACATGGACATCCACATAAGGCATACAACACCACAAAATACATACACCTACACCGAGTGTACAATACAACACAATACATATACATATTCAAAGTACCACACAACGAATACAGATGTTGCAATACCACGACTACACCATGCACATACATAGTACCGCATGCCCTCAACACAATATGTACGACATGCGCACAATAGCACATGCATACCAGTACCCTATGCACAACATGTACATAGAACCACTTGTACACAACACTACCTACACAATGTGTGCACAACATCTCATGCACATGACACCACCTGCACAACGTGTACATAATGCCAAATGTACACTGCACCACTTATACAATACATACATAATACCACAGGTACAAAACACCACATGCATGATATGTACACGACACCACATGTACAAAACACAACATGCACAAAATGTACACGACACCACCTGCACACGACACATGTACAATCATGCACACAACACCAAATGTACATAGCACTATATGTACATCACACACACCACACCATATGTACATGGCACTGAATATTCAACATGTACCACTGGTACAAAATGGCTAATTAGTTACTAAAAAAATGACTAAAATTTGCATATAAACGACTATTTTTGGGTCGGTGACCACTACTAGATAATTTACAGTATCTTATAATGCGATCAACTTTTAGTCGTTTTTAGCTTAGTAGTTAATTGGTTTTCTCAATTTTTTTTGTCTAATAGTATATTTGGTCATTAATTTTGTCATTAATTTAGCCATTGATTTTGTCATTAATTTATTTATTAATTTGGTCATTGATTTAATAATTGATTTGGTCATTAATTTCCACAATTAATGACATAATATATTACTAAATGATCACCTGAGAAAACCAATTAATGACCAAAGAAATACGACCAAAATTTTGGTCATGTTAGAAGATACTATAAATTAGCTACTAATAGTCATATATATGCAAATTTTAGTCATCATTTGAAACCAATTAATGACCAAAGAAATATGACTAAATTTTTTTTATGTTATAAGATGATGTAAATTATCTACTAATAGTTGTATATATGCAAAATTTAGTCTTCATTTGTAATCACAAATTTCTTATTTGCAGTAGTCATTAATCTTATTTATGTAGTTTCATATTCATTATATAAATGACTACTTTAATATTTTATATTAATTTTATTTACTTTAATTAATAATCATCATAAGAAACTAATTTAGTCGTATATTCATTTAATTTTTGTTCATAATTAATAAACATAAACTACTAATTTAGTAGTTTTAGATTGATTTTATGTGTTCATTATTAATCAACATAAGTTAATTAGTATGGTTTTGCAACTAAATTTTTAAAAAATGGCATACAATGTACATGTTCATTTAATATGAAAACATAAATTTACATATGTTAATCACAATACTAAGTAATATCAAGTGCAACTATAAATAATTCCAACCACATAAATTATATTATATAAAATTTCAAGTATTACAATATGAGTCTCTAACTTAATATTGGTTGGAGTACAATTTACACATGAAATATTGTTTCATCACTTCAAAACATTATCATTGTGTTGCCAAGGCATTGCAGGCGAATTCATCAACTCTGAAGACTTAACCATCAGTCTCTATGTGTTTGTCGTATGCGGGACATTGAATCTACATGTACCACTAGTCGACCAGTTATCTTCTCTCTCTCTCTCTCTCTATTTACTTTGAATTTTTTTGCTCTAGTGTTATTGTTCTCCTGTTTCTTCAACTCCTACTTCTTACCATCAATACTGAGTTCCTTTTCTGGAAAAGAAGAAGAAGAAGAAGATACAATGTAGAGTAAAAGACATGAAAGTCAATGAACACTGGAATATAAACTAAAGTAGACTACAAAGTGTTTATACGATATATACATCAACATAAGAACTATTTTTAATGTAATTTTTCCTCGTAAAAGTAAGAAACTCGAACAAGTTTTCTTCAGTTGGGAAATAATGTCCATTATCTGGCTAGATGACCTATATAAACAAATCGAATAAAACATCACCATAGAATAAATTTAGTACCTGCCATGTTCTCAGTGTACAACATTTTTTGATGAAATGTTATCTTCAACTAAAGTAATAAATGAAAATAGAAGCACACATTTCTATCCCAATATTTTCAATTCTCATGCTTATGGTACATTTAAATTTTGATTTTATCCAACATAATCAAACACAATAGAGTTAGAAATTTCTACTAAGAATGTCTCATGCTCCAATTTTGCAGTTGTATCGTTTCCTCTAGTTATCTTTATGAAGCAGTATAAATCTAATGGGTGGGAAAAAGTATTGTTGACACAAGATTACAACAAGAAACAAAAAAATAATAATACAAGTCTTTGTAAATTACAATAATAATCAAGAATATAGCTTCAATATAGAAATCTTCAATTTTCAATGTACTATTCTGGGGGGAAAAGAATTCAATTCCCAAAAGCCAACAAATTATATCCAGAGAAAAACTAAACATGTTGGCTCCACATTCAAAGGTAAAGTAACTGGGAAATAACTATATCAGATAATTTTTAGAGTGTACAGGTAGGTACTAGCACCATTAAAAATAATTTTAAAATAGATCTGCCACGTATGACCTCAAATGTGGCAATTTTTTTTATATATGCAGTACCTTTATACATTTCAAAAAGCATTGCAATGATATAAGAGTATCAAAAGAAAATACACATAATTACATATTCACTATCCACTTTTATTCCAAAACAACATTCAAATAATTTTTATAACTTATCCTGAAAAATATGCCAAAATTTCCATTGATTGTCATGAATATACCTAGTTGTTAGTTCCTGGGAATATGGTTGTTGAGTGAAATCCTGCCCAAAACAAACAAAACCAAAGAAAACAATCACAAAAATTAATAGGAGACAAATATTACAAATACCCTTACCTTTGTTTCCATAAAAGAATGTAGTATTCTCTTAAAAAAGGCCTAATAGTCTAAGCACTTATCTATGAAATAAAAAATAGAACAAAAACTATGGGAGAATAAGAACCGCAGAAGTGGAGGAAAAACGTTTTCTATAATGCTACGGGGCACATAAAACCTATCACTAGTGCTAGTGTTACTTGTAGGCAATGTTTTACAAAATTAATTATTTGGTTTCTTTCTTAGTGTGCCGAGGTTAGAATCAAGATAGCAATATTTTTTAACTTGTTGAAAAATATCATCAATTTTTAGTTCCCTGCACAAATGCTAGTAGTATCAAAGCATTTCTCATCAAAATTAGCAATTAAAACAAAGCACATATAATGAAACTAAAAATGTATTACGACATTAAGAGGCTACAATTTCGTTTGAGCATATACTTCATTTGTTTCCACATATTCCTGGAATTCAATAAGGTGTTTATTACATTTTAAATCCTGTATATATAACGATATGAATAAAATTATTGACAACCAAAGCAAGGATGAAATGCAGATAAACCACATGCATTGTAACATTGTGAAGTTAGCAGATTAATTTAGTTGGAAGATTCAGAAATTGGATATATGATCATAACCTCCTTGTTTGTTGAAGCAACCACCTGAATCACATTGATTATGAATATGAGCATCAATGTCCTTATTTTTTGAAGTAGCTACCTAGAATCACATTGATTATGATCAGTTTCATTATGTAACATTAAATTTTCAAAATACTGGGATCACATTTTATGATGAAAAGAAGATAAGAATTCGTTATTTTCAGTCATTCGTATCCAAAAGAATATTGAAAATAAAAAATTAGTGAGCAACTACCTCACCTTCTCAATCTAACCCTCTCGAAAATAAGCAACCTTGATCCCAACAACAACTAAGGACAAAAGTGGTCTAGCACAGGCATGTCAAAGCTATGAATTAAGGCATCTACTTTCCCTAGCTTGATGTGACATGAACAAACAAATTTTCAATTGGATATTCCTTTAGAAACCTCTCAACCCCAGCATTGTGTGCTTCATATTATTGGTTGTGAATGTTTAAACAAAAATAAAACGGAAAAGAAATTAAAGCAAATCCAACATATTAATTATTTGGCACATTGAGAAAATATCACTGGCCATGACATTAGGGGTTGTGAACATCTCACTATTTAGATATTGATAAGTGATTCAAATCCTATTGTTTACATCAGCCTCAAATTACAAGAAAATTCAACTAGAATGTAAATGTTGTAATTCTCTTTTGTGCATAATTAATGAGCTCATGGAAGGCTCTTAAATTTCAAAAGCTAGTAAATTATTGACTTCCAAAAAGAAATAAATGAGAGGATGCCAGTACTAGATGACCAAGCTACCTATGAACCTCCAAGTAAATTTGGCACCTCAAGGCATTACCACTGACCATGATATAAGTGGATACCATGTTTCCAATGTCCAGGACTAGAAACACTCCAACTTTTATTGTGCACATAAATCAGTGTATTATATTATAAATGATGGAGCCTATCACAAAATACAAGTTGAACAGAAATAAAACAGTTGTAATGCCATTTTTTGTAGATTCCATTCTCATGACAACTAGATTGAGACATTTCCCTATATAAATTGTCTCCCAACCATACATAAAAACCTCTAAACATGTTAGATCCCTATATTACTAGTGTAGTCCCTTATTATGTTAGTGTAGACCCCCTTATTGTAATTTTTGTACCCTTGTAACCCCCATATTTTTATTATTGTGCCCTTACATTATTATTGTTAGGTCGGCTAGGATTACATTGTGGCCCCATGGACTCCTATATATAGAAAGGAGGTTTTTTCATTTGTATCATCCAAGAATTGTTCATTCATGTAATGTATTGGAGGTTGCCCCCTCAAAGTGGCTTATTTCTAAGGTGTTGATATCTCTTTTCTTATATTTTTGGAGCTGGTTTCCCAACAAAACATTTAGATGTTTGTTAAGTACTTCAAGAATAGCCAAAACTATGTCAATCGTTTAGAGATTATTGGAGACCATTAGAATTTCCATCACCATTGATTATTCATAAGCCTACACTTGTCATGAATATTCCTGGAAGTTTCAAATACTAATATCAGTTGGTTAGAATTGGCATAAATTTATAAGATATCCATTGAATATATAACTCAATTTCGATAGGTAAAATAACACTACCACATGACTTTCAAAATTCATACATTTTGATATAATGTGCATATAATTTTCCATTATAACTGAAAGAAAGAAGAACAAATGAGTAATTTTTCTCTTGTTGATCTCATTTTTTTTTTGCACATTAAAAATAGGAAATTTTTTTTGACATTAGTTAACACTATCTTACAAAGTTCATTCAGCCAATTTAGAAAAGTGTGATTTTCTTACCCACTTGTACTCCTATTTTTTTAGAGCCTTCAATGCTTCGTAGGTTTCTTGGCGAACATAATCTTCATCATTCCATTGATATTGCAATTGCCTTTAATCAAATTTCAAGGCACAAAATCATCTGTCAATGGCCTACACATTATTTAATACTTGAAAATCCTTCTTTTTCAGGAAATTCAATCCCTGACCCAGAAGCTGCACAAATATATAAAAATAGTTATAGACACTTCAAGGATAGAAGAAACCAAAGGTGATTAATATTCAATTAATAACTGCACTATGTTCCTAAATTTTAGCAATGTGGTTAAATTCCCCTTGAAGCTCATAATAAGATCCTATAATTTCACATAGTTGAGTTTGAGCAAGCTTCAATAGTTTCATATCACACATCAATTTCTTTTATTTCCATAGAGGCATACTCTAATGCTCAATTTTATATTACATATGGTATATCTGGTTTCAAAAATTAACAATTTCAATATCAACAACCAATAAATTAGCAACACATATGATCCTTAATGATTTAAAGGAAATCCTTTTCATATGAGTATAACTTTCCATCAAATTCTTCTATAGGGGTTTCCTTGTTTACTCTTTTCAAGGTCAATTGCACTGGTTCCATCTCTCGTCGTTTGGAATTGATTGCCTCATGAAATTCCTTCTCTTCCTACCTTTCATAATTAAACCTCTCTATCATTTGTTCTTTTGTGGACTACACAAAAGCCCATATCAAATATACCAGAGAGTAAGAATAAGAAACATTTTTCAAAAGGCTAAAGTATAAGTACTAGATGCTAAAATAAATAAAGAATATTCAATTAAAAGACTTGCAAAGATATATAAGCATGCTACCTGCTTCATCTATATGGTTTGTTTGATGAAGTCCTTACTTTGGGTTTTCTCATCCAATTGCAACTGAGCAAGTGAAACTTGAGTTCTAATTTTTTTGTCCAAGTGCCTTGGTATTTTCACTAAGCACAAGAGCTTCTTCTTAGTGACATCTGTTACAGGATTTTTCTCATTCCCTGAAATAGTAGTAAACATATTATTTGAACCAACAAAAAAACCTATAGATACCGAATGAGTGGCACTAACTGCAACACCCTCTTGCATGTATGGTTGCACTTTCTTATTGTAGCGCCCAAAATTTTTATTTAACTCATCAAAAGACCAACCAATTCTAGACACATAGGATTCACTTGATTATGGATCATATATTTCATCTTTCCCATGATGCACCTCCTCATCCTGATGTCCACCTAAGTCACCTCACATTTATTGTCTTGATATCAGGAAGTGCAATGTTGAACCAATGAAGAAAAAACAGGAGTGGATGTAATCTTCCATCTAAACTCATGCGAAATAATTTAATTTAATTCCAAAGGAATAGATATGTACATTGAATCCATGCTTACAAAATTATAGCATAACTTGCATTTGAATTATATGCCTATTTTTTTTTCCAAATTGGAGGTCTCATCCAAAAATTTTAAAAGTATTTAGGTGCACAAAAAATGTGAGAAGGCATATCAATGTTTTAAAAGAGTAATGATTTCTTTAAGGAAATGAGAAAGAATTCAAACCAAATCAGGAGGATAATCCACTACCCCAAGAGAAACCTGACTATTTGGTTGTGTATCAACATCCCAGATGAGGACCCTATTACAAGATAAGCACAAAGAGAACCGTGAATTGAAACAAAACATTTTGACAGATCATAACTTGTTGATTTCCAAACTTGTTCTATTCAAGTGGTGTATTTTACTACTATGGAGAATATAAGTTGCCAAAGCAATAACAAAACTGCAAAACCGAAAGGAATGAGGCTCACATCTAGGACATATGTATGTGTAGCGAAAATTTTGTTATTTTGTGACAATTCTATGATCTTTTTAACCTAAAACAAACATCATTAAAACTATTTAAATATCAACCCTTTCAAGGTCTATAATGTTTTTCTCTTTCTTATTGTTCCTATGTTATTCCATTTTGCTCTATGATTTTGTTTGGATGCTCTTGAGCCTTTCATAAAGAAAATTTTTCATTCCCAATTTCCACATTTGTTGATCACATTAAAAAATGAATCCAAATCAAAATTACATTTTATCATGATATTTGAATTTCAATGGAAAACTATAGAAGGATGGAAAATAAAAGGGAATGTACTTTTTGTTTACCTCACCATGCTGTATGATGGTCTTGAACTTCTTCACAAAATGGAAATGTGCCTCTTCATTAAAGTGCATAAAAAATTATGTTAAGTTAATAAACATTTTCGTTCTCCTTTACTCAGCCACCCTATGGGCTGACAAATAAAAATGGTATGATACGTACAAGAATCAAAATTTGGATCTAGAACTAAAGTCATGCATTTTCATTAATGATAATAGCTATGAGCATGAGCCTATGGTTTAGCACTAAGGTATTGGTTTCCAATGCCCCTAATTCAATTTGAAACACAATTTTATGATTTTCATCATATTAGAAACTTTCTAGTTGTCTATAATGAAATATTTAAATAGTCCAAACCCTTAGAAATTCAAAAAAGATATGGAATTTCAAAAAAATTTCAAAAAAATGCCTACAAAGAATAAAGCACCCTGCCAACTTGAGATATATGTTCAGTTGTTGCAACTCTTGGTTTGAAAGCTTCACAGGTAGCAATTACCAATGTATTTGGCACAATTCTATCAATCTACAAAACCAAAAAATGGTAATATCAATATTCCATCCTCCAAGTAGAGTAATAGGTTCATCCTTTGCACCTCAACCTTCAGTCCATGTTTTACAGGAGTCATGAAGAGAATTAGTTCGCCCAACATAGATATGTGTTTCCTAATAAATATCATAGATCCCAACAGCTAACTCTATTTCACATATACCTTTTTTTGTTCTTTTTTGTCAAAAGTGTGGGAAATTGAGCATCTAGATGAGAATTTTTGCTACCAAGCACAAAACAATTTTTCCAACAAACAAGAAGGTTTTCTACAACTAGAAAATGAAATTTGGCCATTGTGGAGCATGCTTTAAACTCCCTCTAATACCACTTATAAAAAAGTAATAATTGTTACAATGAGACATAATGAATTATAAGAAAAGGAACAAGCCAATTTAATATAAAAAGGATATAAATATTTTATGATGATATGAAATGCGATTATTAAAAATAAATAATTGTTCTCTATTTATATAACATTGAACATAGTGACCCAAAGGAAAGGAGACTAACATATTAATTAAATAGGACTTTAATAAATAATATTAAATATGCATTTAATAGTATACACTTAGATATGTTGGATAAATATAATTCATGAATCTGAAGTAATTCAAGTTCATTTTGAAATGTTTTCATTGCAATCATGTTTTATTGGAATTAACTCCACATATCCTAAAGTTGTATCTTGCTAACATGGAGGGCTTGCTCTTGAAAAAGTAGCCTCAATATATCAGCAAGTCCTTGTTTTCCATTGTTAAAATATTGGTGCAAATTTATTCCCCACACAAACTCATAAAAGTGACACACCTCAAAAATTCTTTCTTCATACATTATTCTTGGGAATTTCCATCTAAAACACACTCTTAATAAATAAAATTTGTGATTCCAAAAAAAATGATGCAATCATTAAATCTCTTTAAAATGTTTGTATCCATATCTTTGACTCACTTGACCACTCTATCTCATAAAGATGTCTCTTTCTAATATGAGGGGATTTCTCTTAGAAACTTGTCCTCAAGAAATCAACAAAACCTCGTTCTTTATTATTGGAATGGGTTCAAACTTTATTCCCCAAACAAACTCAAATAAAGAAAAAACCTTTGTCTTTGACATCAATGCATGGGGTACTAGTCTAATTGTAGCTAATTGAGAATTTTTGGAGATACTTTAGTCTATCACGCTACAACATATGAACCGTTATAAACAAGTCATTCCAAATTCGAATTTCCAAAACAAGTTTGGCACCCATCCTTTAAGAGCATTTCCAGACTTTTTTTTTTCCTTCACATGATTTTCACCCTAGATGACTTCATTACCTGACATCATAGACACACTTATTTAGCTCTTTATTTCTCAAAAGGGATTTCTTCTCTAGGCTTGAATAAACATAGATATTGTTGGTTTTGGAGGCATTATTACTACTTCAATACATTGACATTTTTATTGAGAATGTCCCTTCCTTCAAGTACCTTTTGTGTGTGCTTCGTCACCTCTTCCACCTGAATGAGGAGATCAAAAATCCATTAAGGGATGACATATACATGATTTAAGTTTGTTTCACATGGAATCCCCCCCTCAAATTGTTTTCCCCAAGATGGCATGTTATGAGCATTTTATGCAACTATGCAACAATCTGATTGTTCAAAAGGCCTAAAGATTATTTTCAAGTAGATAAATGTATATTCCCACCACTTCCACATCAAGAAAATAACCACATCCCACATGGAGAGGATCTACCAATTTTTCCATCTTTAGGAGATTGAAAGAGAGGAATTATTTTTCTTCAAATGTTGTATATATTATGAGATTCTGGGGAAATAGCATTCCCTATATTCTCATTCTAGTGGGTATAATTCCACCACCATTTCCTATCCCACTTATACATGTCTAATATTTATACGTACCCAAGGAAATCACCCACAAATGATAAACACAACAAAACCTTTCTAGACCTTGCACCACTAGGTTCACCACTTCCCTTTTCTAACATATATTCATCCATGGGGAATTAAGCACAATGCAGATGCACTGTCCATGTAATTAGCTGATTTCACATTTATCAGAAATTGGAAATATTTCTACTCAACCAATAGATGTATCACATCCACAATGTCACAAGATCATTCCTTCTCCTTGCATGCCACCAATAACTACCCCTGACGCTAGATTTTTTAGTGAAAGATCAATCACTATATTCTTATTTTAAGCATCAAATGTTAGGAGAGTTTTCATATGACATCCAAACCTTCTAGGCTCATCCAACTAGGCCCTCTCACCCTTAGGCACTCCACAAAAAACATTATGAGGGTTTTCATCGACTCCTCCATAATGATAATTGATGACATGGATGCTTGTATTCCCTCACTTATCTCTACCTCTATCTTAATTCTTGGAAATTGATGTTGAATAGCATGTCCTTTATTTCTATGGTTTACCTTCCCTATTCACCATTTCTTATGTTACTTTCTTCGTTTATCATCATGGCACCCCCATAGTCCAATGTTGACTGGCTATATTTACTAGTCCTATTGATCTATCCTTTTGTGATTTGTGGACATTAATCAAGCCATATTACCTTCATACACTATTCTTGGACATTTCAATGTGCATTAGTTGATATTATTTTATTACTATTTATACTATCAATTTCCCTACATGCCACAAATTCCTTAAATTATGTTTGACATTATACCATTTTGTTCATCATTTCAACACAATGACACAATTTCCTCTTTTTCTCTCTTAAATAATTTGTAATTAGCTCTTGCACTCAGTATGAGGACTGATCAAATTTTCTTATTTTGGAGATACAACAAAATGTAGCCACAAATGTTTTTTTCAAAGAAACAAGGTTAATTTGACATATAAAATTTAAGGCAACTCTAAAGATAGGCCTGCTCAAGTTTTCTTATTTTGGAGATACAACAAAATGCAGCAAAGAATTTACTTACCAAGTAACAAGGTCACTTTGACATATCAAATTTGAGGAAACTCTAAAGGCATGATAATTCCTACATTTCTCCCATGTTTAACTTTATACCACATCAGCTTAAAATACTTCAAGAATAAATGTAGTCCTAGACCCCACTAAATGTATTTTCAGTGTGCTTGAGACAAACGTATATCACATGGAATATCGCCAAATTTTTCAACATTTATTGTGTCTATGTTTATTGTGTGTGTGTATATGTGATATATCTCTTTCTCCTCCATAAATGGCATTGAAACCTTTCTATCTCTCTCACCATTTTTTGTATCATCAATAAGAAATTCACGTGAATTATCTTCAGGTAACTGCACTAGTGTAGATTGCATAAAGTCATCAAACTGTGGGAACTGAAACAATTCTTATGATTCGGAAAAAACTTCCAACTCAATATTTATTTCAAGTATGTCATATTCAAGGTGAGACTTCAATTATACATATTTATTATTTTTATCAACTATGGTCTCAGCCTCAAGTGAAAGTGTTTGAATAGGTTTTTTTAGGTTTCCACCAACTGAAGCTACTAGTTGTTAACGTTCTTGTTGTCTAGCCACAAATTCATCCACATGAATAGATGGTGGCCTACCACCAGTAAAACCTCCACAGTGAAAAATTAAAAACATTGGATCTGCTACTCATACCATCATTTTTTATCCCTCTTTCAAAATAATCATCAACATGCAAATAAGGTGGTCTAATAGTATTACATTTGCGTTGTCAAAATGTGTCTCTTCTAGTTGGACCAAATGAGGAAAAAATTGTACCTTCTATATCGAAAAATGAGCCAAGGGATTTGGCTTCTACCAATACTCCTGAACCAATTCCATCTACTCTCTGATTCATATTTGGGCCATCCACTGAAGCCAATTTTCTCTTTAATGAAGACATAGGAAATGTAGCCCTATTTGGTGATGAATCTAGGCACTCCCACATATATGTTTCGAAAATACCCCCTACAAATAAGAATCATCAATTGTTTTAATATGTCAGAGTGATTCTTTGGTTTTTTCAATGGAGTGTGCTAACTCTTTTGCAATCTTCATTAGAACTTCTCGATTAATAGATTGATGACGTGGAAACTCCCAAGATGAAAGTGTAAGCTTAGTTTCAGAAGATGGAAGATATTTTTTTGGCACTACCTCTGGTAACTGAATTATGCATGTAGGTTTCTTTAACAAAAAAAGCATTGTTTTGACATTTTCCCTAGTCTGCCGCCATAAAATATTAGTTAGAAGAAATAAATAAAGGCAAGAAATAACTAGATTAAAATTAAACATGCTTAAATAACTTCATAGGTATAAATTACGAATGTATTTGGCACGGTCCTATTAATCTACAGAACCACAAAATGGTAATGTGTATAGTCCATCCTCCAAGTAGAGTTCAAGGCTCGTCCTTTGCACCTCAACCTCCAGACCATGTTTTACATTATTCATGAAGAAAATTAGTTTGCCCAACATAGATATCTAGTGCCTAACAAATAGAAGAGATCCCAACAACTAACTCTATTTCGTAGATAAATTTTTTTGTTATTGTTTTTCAAAAGTGTGGGAAATTGAGCATCTAGATGATAATTTTGGCTACCAACCACAAAAAAAATTCGCCACCAAAGAAGAAGGTTTCTACAAGAAGAAAATGAAAATTTTCCATTGCGTAGCATGGTTTGAACTCCCTTTAATACCACTTATAACAAACCTAACAATTGTTACAATGAGAGATAAGGAATTATAAGAAATAGAACAAGCCAGTGTTATAAAAAAAGGATATAAATATTTATGATGATGTGAAATGTGATTATTAAATTTAAATAATGTGATCTATTTATATTACATTGAACATAGTGACCCAAAGGAAAGGAGGCTAACATATTAATTAACTAGGAATTTAATCATTAATATTAAATATCCTAGTTAGTGGGTCATAAATATGCATTTAATAGTATATACTTAGATATTTTACATAAACATAATTCATGAATCCAAAGTAATTCAAGTTCATTTTTAAATGCTTGCATTGGCAACATATTTGACTGGATTTACCTCCACATCTCCTAAAGTTGTATCTTGCTAACATGAAGGGCTTACTCTTGAAGAATTAGCCTGAATATATTAGCAAACCATTGTTTTCCATTGTTAACAAATGGGGGAAAATTTATTCCCTACACAAGCTCAGAAAAGAGATACACCTCACAAATTCTTTCTTCATACACTATTCATGGGAATTTCCATATAAAACACAGACCTAATAAATTAAATTTGTGATTCCAAAACAAATGATGCAATCATTACAACTCATTAAAATGTTTATATCCATATATTTGACTAACTTGATCACTACATCAGAAAGATGTCTTTTTCTAATATGAATGGATTTCTCTTAGAAACTTATCCTCAAGAAATCAACAAAGCCTCATTCTTCATTATTGAAATGGGAGCAAAATGTATTCGCCAAAAAAACTAAAATAAAGGACAAAACTTTGTCTTTGACATCAATTCATGGGGTAATAGTATAATTGTATCTAGTTGAGAATGTTATGAGAGACTTTAGTCTATGATGCTACAAAATACAAACCCGTATAAACGAGTCATTCCACATACCAATTTCCAAAACAAATTTGGTGCCCATCCTTTAAGAGCATTTCCAGGCTTGTTTTTTTCCTTCACAGGGTTTTCGCCCTAGAGGACTACATTACTTGACATCATAAATACACTTATTTTTCTCTTTGATTCTCAAATGGTATTTCTTCTCTAGGCTTGAATAAACATAGAGACTGGTTGTTTGGGAGGCATTATTACTACTTCAATATATCGGCATTTGTATTGAGCATCTCCCTTCCTTCAAGTACCTTTTTTATGCCCTTGGTCACCTCTCCCACCTAAATGAGGAGATCAACAAGCCAGTTAGGTATGACATATACATGATTTATGTTTGAATCACTTGGAATCCCCCCTCAAACTGTTTTGCTGAAGATGGCATGTTATGAGAATTTTATGTAGCTATGCAACAATCTCATTGTTCAAATGGCCTCAATAATCTTCTCAAGAAGTGCAAGGCTTTTTCACACCACTTCCACATCAAGAAAATCACCACATCCAACATGGAGAGGATCTACCAATTTTTCCATCTTTAGGAGATTGAAAGGGAGGAATTCTTTTCCACTAGCCATGGAAGTGGGAAATTCCATATTTATGAGACAATGTAAATATTCCTACTCAAGAAATATATGTATCACATACATAGAGTCAGAGGTTCATTCTTGCTCCTTTCATGTCACCAATAACTGCCCCTCAAACTATATTTTATAGTGAAATATCCATCACTAAATTCTTCTCTTCTGGTTTAGATGTTGGGAGAGTTTTTATATGCCATCCCAACCTTCTAGGCCCATCCAGCTAAGCCCTCTCACCCTTAGGCACTCCTAAAAAAAACATTATGAGGTTCTGCATCGGTCCCTCGACAATGACAATTAATGAAAGGGATGCATGTATTCCCTCACTTATCTCTACCTCTATCTCAATTCCTAACAATTGATGTTGATTACCGTGTCCTCTATTTCTATGGTTTACCTTCCCTATTCACCATTTTTTATGTTATTTTCTTTTTTTTTCATCATGGCACCCCCATATTCCAATGTTGACTGGCTATATTTACTGGTCCTATTGATCTATCCTTTGGTTATTTGTGGAAATTAATCAACTCATATTACCTTCATACACTATTCTTGGACACTTCAATGCACATGAGTTGATATTAGTTTATTACTATATCTACTATAAATTTCCCTAAATGACACAAATGCTTTAAATTATGTTTGACTTTATACCAATATGTTCATAATTTCAACATAATGGTACTTTTTCCTCTTTTTCTCTCTTAAATAATTTGTAATTAGGTATTGAAATAGATATGAGGACTAATAAAATTTTCTTATTTTGGAGGTACAACAAAATGCATCCAAAGAATTTCCTTACCAATAAACAAGGTCACTTTGACATATCAAATTTAAGGCATCTCTAAAGACAAGCTTGATCAAGTTTTATTATTCTTTAGATACAACAAAATGCAGCCAAATAATTTCCTTACAAAGGATCAAGGTCATTTTGACATATCAAATTTAATGCAACTCTAAAGACAGGATAATGCCCATAGGCCTCCCATGTTTAACTTTATACCGCACCCGCTTAAAATACATCAAGAATCAATGTAGTCCTAGACCCTAGTAACTTTATTTCAGTGTGCTTGAGACAAACAGAGATCACATGGAATATAACCAAATTTTTCAACATTTATTATGTCCACTTTCATTGTGTGTGTGTGCATAAGTGAGTTATCTCTTTCTTCTCCATAAATGCAATTGCAACCTCTATATCTCTCTCATTATGTTATTCATCGTGAACAAGAGATCCAGGTGAATTATCTTCAGGTAATTTCACTAGTGCAGATTGCAGAAGGTCACCAAACTATGGGAACTACAACAAGTTTTCTGATTCGAAAAAACTTCCAACTCAATATTGATTTCCTAGTTATATTCAAGGTGAGACTTCAATTCTCGAGATTTAGTATTTTTATCAACATTTATCTGATCCTTAGTTGGCAGTGTTTGCATATGGTTTTGTAATTCTACACCAACTGAAGCTACTGGTTGTTGGTGATCTTGTTTTCTAGCCACAAATTCATCCACATGAATAGACGGTGGCCTACCATTAGTAAACCCTCCACAATAAACATTAATAACATTGGATATGTTACTCATACCATCATTGTTTCTCCCTCTTGCAACATAGTCATAAACATGCATAGAAGGTGGTCTAATATTACTGCATTTGTGTCATCGAAATGTGTCTCTTCTAGGTTGACCAGATGCGAAAATACTTGTATCTCCTATATCAAAAAAAAATCCAGTGGATCTGGATTCTTCCACAACTCCTGAACCAATGTGATATACTCTCTTATGCCTATTTGGTCCATCCACTGAAGCCAATTGTATCTTTAATGAAGAGGCAAGAAATGTAGGACTATCTGGTGATGAATCTGGGCACTCCCACATAAAGTTGTAATGTTCCAAAGTTTATGGAACATTAATTTTTGTTAAGGAGATGAATAAAATGGGTAGGGGACCCATTATTTGCATGGTTAGAGAATAAAAATCCTCTAAATATGAAAGGGGATCATATTGGAGCTGGATTTCACACCTCCATGTGTGAAAGTAGGTTTTTGCATAAAGGCTTGGCCAAGGTTGACCAAGTCAAACTGCGTTGGCATGAGTTGGAAAGCACTATGTGGGACAACGTAGGAGGGATGATTATAGAGGGAGGAAACCCTAATTAGAAGTAGGGCCCATGGAGGGAAGGCTCACTTGTTTAAAAGAATAGCAGGGCAGCCATTGAGATTATCTTTGATCATTCTTCATTCAAGTCTAGAGACTTGTTGCTGCCTCTTGCTGTTCAGAAAAGCTGTAGTGCCTTCGGGCATGAGGAAGTCCTGTTGAGGATTTCCTCTCCCTCTTGAGTAGCTCATGAAGTATTTCACTCCATTCCCCATATTTAGGCATTCAGGCCATAGCTTCATTCATCTACATCAGTGCAGTTTCTATAGTAGACATTGTGCAGTGTTGCTGGGTGTTGCTGGAGAGGTTTCCATACACCATCCGGAGCTAGTTTTCCAGTGGAGGGAGGTTACATCCTTTGGGAGATAAGAAAAGGTGGTTCTTGAGCATATCCCACCATATTTGGCATCAAGCCAACCACATTCAATCACTAGCAGCGCAGTCCCTCTCTTAGACAATGTTATTCTTGGTGGTTATTTGCTGTGAGGGATTGACAGTCACTTGGAGGAGAAGTATTGGGTGAAAGGATCAGCCTTTCACTTCAGATTTATATTGGAGGAGGATTATTCAGTCGTTGCAGCCATTTCAGCCTTCTCCATCCATTTCTAGTTCTTGAGTTGCTGCTGCCCAGCAACTCCGACATTTCTGCAAAGTGCCATTTTTGTATAGATTTCAACCAATCCTTTTAGAGGATTTATGTTATGTATTTTCAGGGGGTTGAGATCTTTCTCCCCCTTATTTATTTGAGCCTAAATTGCTATATCATTTCATTTTCATTATTTATGCAGTAGTTCCTCTCTATAACTGTGCAGTCATGGCCTAGGGCTTGATATATTCAGCAGTGTTCTTCATATTTGTAGGTACATATTTCTTGAGGCTTGTTGTGCCTTGCTTGAGAGAGTATTTCCTCAAGGAGATGTATATTTTATTCTGCTACGTCTTAATATGATGGCCATTGGATTCTCCGGCATTTTATGTGTTTATGAGTCACTTCTATTTCCATTTGATGTATTTGTTATTGATGTAGCTGCAATATTGGGAGATTCTCAATCTTCTTGTATTTCCCTATTGGGGATATTTTCCTTTGAAAATCACTCTATAGACAGAGTCTCCTAGTGGGCTAGGTAGCCTCTAGAGCTCATCCTTTGTTAAAAGGTGACAAATCCAGTAAATGCCCCTGCAGTCTATCTCTGGAATAGATTTTCTTTGTCGATTGACAATGTTTCTGAAAAGGAAAATTACAAACGTTTTCTGCAATACCCTCTACAAAATAAGAATAATCAACTTTTTCAATACTCTCAAATAATTCTTTGGATTTTTCATTGGAGTTTTCTAACTCTTTTCCAATCTTCATTACAAATTCTGGATTAATAGATTGATGAGGTGGAAACTGCCAAGATGAAAATGTAAGCATAGTTGCAGAAGATGGAATATATTTTTTTGGCACTATTTTTTGTAGCTAAATTATACTTTTGAGTTTCTTTAACAAAAGAAGAATTTTTCTGACAATTGTCCTAGTCTGTCATCATAAACTATTAGTCAGAATAAATAAATAAAGACTAGAAATAACTCGATTAAAATGAACCATGCTTAAATAAACGCACTAACTTCAAGGTATGTTACCTACTCTATGGTAGTCCTTGTGTGAAAGGAAACATCTGTGTTATGGCCATTTATTTTCTTATTAAGAAGGTTCATCATGGAAAATACATGTTTCAACTTTTCTTCAATTTGATGGTCCGATGATAAAGTCCAAAAAGATACTTCAAGGCTACAAAACCATGTTCATTGCACGTTTGGCTAATGGAATTATGGATTATGAGTATTTAGTAATCCATAATAGCACATACTATGAATATTGATATTTTGTGTGGTATTTTTGATGTAATGGAAAACATGTGATGCAATTGAGATAGCACATACAACAAGGAGATGTAACATAAAGCATGTGATACCAATATTAATTAGAAAATTGTGATAGATGACAAATATATAGTGTTATATATGCACCTATCAAATAAATAGATTATTAACCAAGGAATGTGCATATAGTTGTTGAATAAAAAAAATGTAGATGCTACAACCAAATGGCACAGTTAGGATTAGGCAAATAGCACAAACTGTTCAAATCTAGGTTACTAGGATATCGATAGGGATATGGATACATATCTAGATTTGGATATAGATCCACAAGAATTTTGAAAAGCAAAGATTCAGATAATGTGTGGAAATGCACAAAAAATACAATAATCATTTTTTTTTTAATTTTAAAAACATAATTTGAAGTTAAAAATCAAGACCATTGAATCACAACATTACAACTAAAATAATTAGATAAATTACAAATATGAAGACTAAAATCGTGATGCATCATGCCTTATCAAAATTGAGTTTCAAAAATAATTTCTTTATCGATATGATGATGAAGAGTAGGTCAACTGCATATCGAGAAATGGCTCTACATCCTCATCATCTAAATTTTTCAACTCTACATCATGATCAACGTGTCATCTTTCTTAAAATCTTCCTTAAAAACTAAAAATTCCTGGCTAGTTATGATGGTAAGTGAATACCATAAACTATTTGAGAACATGCTATAGTCTATGTATCATACTTTTCTAAGAGGATTCATCATCAGAATTGGATGGGATTGATCTAATTAAACTTTCAATGACACATACATCCTTTTTACACAAAAAAAAACTGAAAACTAAGCATCAATATATACATACTATTATCTATATGTTGTCTCAAAGATTTCTTTGAGCATTCCCACTATCATTATCAAAAATTGAAAATTAAAAATTTAGTGTCTCAGACCTTTATTGATGGCATTATCATGTTCTAGACAGCCTATGAGTTACAGATAATTAACAACTTATAAAGGTATAAAATCAACAATTTAATAATAGGTAATCTAACTAAAAGTATAAAGAAAATATTTTCTACTTATGGTTTCAAGCAGGTTGCAATTATCCCTTTTAAAAGAAAAAAAAACACAAACTCAACTATAAGAAATGAATAACTTACTTATACAGGAATACAATATAGAAATTAATAATAGGTAATCTAACTAAAATTCTAAATAGAAGATTTTCTACTTTGACTTTGACACAGATGGTGAATATTTTTAAGAAAATTTATAAAAAAATACCCTAAATCTCTAGTTTTATTTGCTTTGGATCCAGTGTGTTATAGCTAGCTATAAGAGGATGTGTTTTCGCACCATGGGGTCCATTTTTGGGATTAAAGAATTTTGTTACATGGAATATCCTTAAGAGTTACGTAACTTACAAATGATTCTACCATAGTACTTACTTTAAGAGGATAAGAAAGTGAGAAAAAGTGGGTATAATTTTTTCATTCAATCTACAACTACCATAATGATGCTCTTTCCTTCATATTTGGGGAAACATGTAATAAAATCCATTGAGGCTTCTTCCCAACACTAAATTGGTATGGCTAATGGCTAAAGGAGCCCTAGGGTCTTGATAGTCTTTCCTTTATTTTGTTTGCATATGGGATTTATACACATAACCTCTTTAAGTTCTTAAAAAGCTTTAGTCGCTTATTAAGTCCAAGAAAAATATTCCTTCTTCAATAATTTTGTTAGAGGTGCCACTATTTGACCATAATTCTTAACAAAATTTTGGTAATATCCTGTCAATGTCTCCTCTTGACCTCCTCCCAAAAGGGATCAGCCAAATTTTTTGAGACCTATAAGGATTTCTCATTCCAAATCACAATCCATCCATCATACCACCCACAAATTGACTAGCTCCACCTTCCCACCATACTACTCACTAGGTTTACCAAAGAAGCAAGTTTTGTAGCAATATATTATTCACCAGAGGATATCATCCACCAATACCTTAGCCCTTTAACAATGCTTCATGACTATGATGAAAAGCCCACCTCTCAGTGTCTCACTGTAGAGCCAACACTAAAATTCCACATCCTCATGGTCCCTAGAAAATAACTCAATAAAATAAAAATATCTAATAACTTTCAGAAGTCATATGATCAAATTTCCACTAGGGTTTCATGTGAGCCTTAGATTTCATAAAATCAAAATAATCCCATTATGATCAACATGAATAGATTCTACTAGGGTTTGAGGTACACCCTAGATTTTCCATCTACAGACATTATATAGATTTTCTACTAGATAATTTTAAATATCACTAGGGTTTAGTTGCAAAAAACTTATATTTTCAAAATGATATCTTAGAACTTCAAACTTTAACTAGGGCTTGTCTCTGAACCCTGGGACTTATGACCATTAATAATTTGGTCAACACACATATCTAGGATATTACCATCATGCATAAGCATACCATATGTGTTATCACTCTGTAATTTGTGAGATTGGTAAAAACAAACGACAGAGGACAACATCAAACCACTTTGGAGTCTAGGACCTAGCCTTCCTAGACTTAGAGAGGGCTCTCTCTATTTTTATGATTTAGCTTGATAATTCTAAATGTTGATATTAGGCTAATTATAGAAATTCTAAGGGTTGTTTGTTTTGATTGATTGGGTGGTTGGATAGATAGAGGTGTGAGACTTAATCCATTAGGCTATGGAGTCATAAAAGGCCGAATTATGCATCAACTTTTCAAGGGCATTCACAGGGCAAGCTAGCTATGCACATTGGATCTTACAAGCAGTGTGAAATGGGAAAGGAGGAGGATATTAAGGTTTAGTGTAAATGCAGAGTAGACCGCCTCTGAATTCTGCATCCAAGTCTCAGAGGAAAATATTAAGATAATAGACATAGACAGAATTAAGGTGCTCCCTCAACAAATTTTAATCTAAAATTTCTATTTTGAAATCAGATAAATTGATGCACAACATGAAAAGAAAAAGGAAAATCATTAAAACAGAGGAAAAACATCACCATTAACATAGCTCAAGAATCCTATGAACGATCACTTATTATTGATGCTTAGCTCAAATAGTTACAGTGTTCCAATACTTCTTACAATGAAAGTTTCAGCAACATCCAATTTTCCAACACTTGATACTGCTAAGGAATGCAGTATTTTTCTAAAGGCTAAATCGGTTTCCCTACCTTACTCGGCGACCTTTCATTGATTACAATTTAGCAGAAAATCAACAAGTGTGGCCATACAAGACCCGAATAGAAATCACTGACAACAACACTGCCTCTAGAATAAAATTTGGGCAACTCTTTGTACATCCAAATGCTTCGACGACTCTTCGTAAAATCAAACAATAGCTTCGAGGTGGATGTGGTGATCATGAAGAGGTAACCAATGGTGGCTTTGACATCTAGCCCTTCTTTTCATAAAGCTGAAGTTTGGTAATAAAATATGGTGTAGTTGCTAGCCACTTTTCATGGATTAGTGATTGTGTCGATGAGTTTGCTGGCTTTTCCATTTCTGCCGTGATAAAATAATAATTTTGTAAAACTGCCTTGCCTGACTTGACCCTTACTACTCGTGCCCCTTTTTTGAATGAATCTTCAATCTTGGTAGCTTTGGCGGTTTTTAAAACATAAAACCTTTGTTATTTTAATGATTGGCAGAGCTTTCCTTCTCTCGGGTAAATGGTGGAAAACCCTTTGAATAGGTATCTGAATGTTGTTGTCGTGCTTCACTCCTTTTCTTCAAAAAACATCGCACAAACCACATCCACCCGAACTTGAAAATAATTAGGCCTTTGCTCTAAAATACATCACATCCGCGCCAACATCGCACTTTTCACGGTGCAAGACTTAACTTTTCCTTAGCACTTACCTTGTAAAATTATGATTTGCGATTGTGATCGGGTCCCACCGACATTGCACATCACACTCCAACAATTATAACGCTGACCTCTGCAACTATCCTTTAAATTTTGTGATTTTTTATTGCGATCGTGTCCCACCTGAAATCGCACCTCGCACTTTGCGTTCCATATATTCTATGTTGTAAACTCCCTTTCCTCATCCGATGCGATTTAACATAGAATAGGCTCTGCATACAGATTTTAAATCCTTTGGATTTTTCCTTTGAAACTACATCGCATCCGGGCCTCCATCACACTTCGCATGGCACAAGACTTAGAATTACCTTTGCACTTAACCTTTAAAACTTGCGATGTGAAATTTGCAATCAAGCCCCACCGCAACACATATCACACTTCGTCGATTATAACTTCAACCCTTAGCACTTAACTCATAAAACTTGCAATGTGCGGTATGCGGGTCAGGGCCACGTCATTTCCTGATCATCTTGCCACGTCATCGTAAATAAACTGTGATTTGTGGGTTTGGGCTACATTATCTGCCATGTTAGCTTGCCACATCACTGCCACTTCAAGGTCACGTCACTTCCATGTCACTTCCACGTCATTGCCCGCACTTTTCATTTTGTATTTTTTGTGACTTATCACGTCTAAAATTAAACAATCTATCTTTTTATTTCTTAACTTATAATTTTGAAACTCACCGATATGTGATATGCAATTTAATACCTGTAATTGATCGATGCTCAGATCCAACGGTCCTCATTGCTTCCTTGTTGTGGTTTTCCGACTTTGTTTCTTTGGTCGTGCTCGTTCGTTTCTTTCTATTCATTCGTAGAATACTTGATTACGTCACTTCCACATTATCTTCCATGTCAGCTTGCCGCATCACTACCACTTCAAGGCCATGTCACTTCCATGTCACTTCCACGTCATCTTGCGACGTCATTGCCCGCACTTTGCATTTCGCATTTTTTGTGACTTATCACGTCTAAACTTAAACAATCTATCTTGTTATTTCTTAACTTATAATTGTGAAACTCGCCGATATGCGATATGCAATTTAATCCCTGTCGTTGATCGGTGCTCAGATCAAATGGTCCTCATTGCTCCCTTTTTGTGGTTTTCCGACTTTGTTTCTTTGGTCGTGCCCATTCGTTTCTTTCTATTCATTTGTAGAATACTAGATTCGTTCACGACTTAACCCACTTTAGCATTCACAACTCGACCCAAACATGCATGAGTTGACCTAATCATGCTCACGATTATGCCCAGCATGTTCACGACTCTGCCTTTGTTTTTTTTTTCCTTAACTGCTTCTTCATTGCCTTTGCTTCCTTTGATTCTTTCTTGGAAAATATTTTGAATATGAACATCTATGTACACTATGAAAAATTTGCAAAGATAAAGTACACAGTCACCTTGTGATATTTTTAAATAGAGGATTCTAACAATATGTCAAACAATATTAATACATTAGACATATATTGACCTAGACAACCAAATGAACACATACATATTGTTTCATTCCTAGGGCTTAAGTAGATACTAAGGATTTTTCTTGTAGACCTAACCAAAACCTAGGGTTTCAGTTCCTAATTAAGAAAACCCTTATCATATCAAAACTTCAAAGGTTCGACTTTTTCAACAACACCATTTCAACCCTAATAAGTTAGAGCTTCCATGATCATATCAAAACCCCAAACGTGACATCATCAGTATATCAACTAGAATAGAAATTTCTTCATTAACAACCCTAAGTAGGTTTAGGGATTCACACATTATAACATACCCTTAGGTTAGGGATTTTACAGAGAACCTATATAGGGTTATTTTATATAAACAATCAGAGATATAAGGTGGGTAGATTTATCAAATGATGAATCACCCTAAACACGAAACTTTTAGATTCAAGAGAGATATACATAATGATGTTAGTAACACAAGTTTCAAAATAAAATGAAGAGAATTTTATAGGATATATGGTTCAAGGCATACCTAGAGATGATTGTTGACAAACCCTATAGGAATTCCTTGAAGTGTAAGCCATGGTCTTCTTACCTGAAATACATACTTTCAAGAAAAATATGTGATACCATGAACATGATTTAATTTCTCAAGTTATATCTCCTTGCTCACCATGGAGGATGGGATCCTATAAAATTTTCTCCTTCTTTCAATCAAGTAATTCTGCTTGAAATCCTAGATTCCTAGAAGATAACGATGCTTGTTGTCTAGGTATTACAATCTTTATCCTATACTAGCTATAAGTAAGAATTATTAGATATATTACAAATATAGAAATTCATGAACATACATACATTTGAGTAACATACCTTTGATTTTATAACTTATTGGACTTGTTGGTACATCTCAACAATACTCACTTTAATTTCTTCAAAAATTCAAATTCTTATGTAGAGTCAATGGCCTTGTCCTTGGTCACTGGTAAAAGTATTGAGTTAATTTCCTTCAACTGAAGTTGTATTACTACTGCTTTGATTTTATCTTCTTCAACATATTATTAAGCCCAAATTAAACTATTATAGGTACCATCAATGTGATGGGAACCAAGATTATGATAGATATCATGAGGTCACTTGTGATAACATGCTAAGGTTACTATAATGGCATCATTCTTCTGAGAAAGCACCGAAACGTTGATTGTGAGATATCACTGAGATTGAGGGAGAGCACCGAGACTATGAGATAGTGATACACCAAGATGTTATCCTTTAGATAGCACCAAGACCTTAAATTTTTGTAAAGCCCCATCACCGAAATATTTCCATTATAATATCATTGAGCCATTTGTTGTGATCTCTGAACCTGAGCACTGTGATATCCAAATTGTAGTCACTCTGATATTTGAACCTGTAATTTGATCCAAAATGTGATATATAAACCTATTTCATAGAGATATGTGATCTTCTATGATTGGTGGAATGTGAGGACCTTAGGCTTCTATGAATTTACTTAATGCATTTTATCCGAATTTTACTTGATATTATGAATTATATCATTGTCTTGTGGAGCGGAATTATATATTTTAATTTTAACCTTCCTTCACTAATTTTTTATGAATTTATCTTGAAATGAATCGAACTATCTCCTATTGAAATGTATTACTATTATACTCGAATTTCTTTTTGACATTTACACTGAACTTGTTTTCATTGATACATTCAAACCTTCTCCTTCTAGGTGTCTCTAATATGCTCACTATATTCTTAGTTCCATTAGCCCAGAACTTCCCTTCTTCAAACTACCTTTATCATGACCATAGCTCTGATACCATGTTGAGAAATCAAAGCCTGAGGTTGAAATTAAACAATTTCTATTACTATGACATCCTCTTGTGATGTTTTTCATTATTATTATGTGTTATTCCAATTTATCTTTTCTTATCATCAAGACTAATTCCAAACAATAAATAGAAGAGGACACAATATGTAGCCACACTACCAGGGAAAAGCCCCACTATTTGGGGAAAACCTGGTCAAAATTATTCCTTCAATAGATTCAAGATGAAGAAACCAAGACCTTTATAAACTAGAGACTTCCTCCATCAATTCATCCCTTCACTGTGTTAGCACCGAGATCTCCTTATTATCGTGACACCAAGATATCCTTTTCTTACATATTTCTCATTACACCAAAATATCATCCTCATCACTACAATAAAACCAAGGTATTCTTTTTGAGATATTCGTTCTGTGGTAGGCCTGAGATCCTTCCACTTTGATGGCACTGAAACATTCTTACGGATGTCACAACAAATTCTTATTGTTATGGTTGAGTTGTGGTAGTATTGTGATATCACTGTGGTAGTAGCATCCAAACTGTATCGATACTATAGTAGCATATTAGCAATGAATTTTTTGATAGCACTAAGCCTCAAGAATAATCTGAAGTTTTATTTTGTGACTTCACCAAGAGCACTCCGGTGATTGTCTAAATTTCAGATATAATCTGAAAATTTATTGACTGTGATTTTTGCAAGGTCTACACTTGTATTTATAGTTTTTTCCCCTTGAAATAGGTTGACATGATCTTATGATGAGATGTGTCCTTAGGCAGACATACATTCTCTGATGGAAGCTGACTTGTAGGAGACTTATTTGAAGCCAACATGAAGACATTGTTGAAGAGGATTTTTTCTTAAGAGGAAGACTTGATGGAGGAGTCTAATGACTTTGGAAACAAGCTATTTACATGATTAAAAATACCAAGGTGGGTCAATTTAAATATGTAATGACTAATCCTAGAAGTCCATAATGGGGACCTTGATATAAATAATATGACCCAGGCATGAAACCCATGCTTTAATAAGTCATTTAAAAATAATAAATTATTTTTGACAAATATAAAAATAATGAATACCGAACTTAGTTACATTCTTCAACAGATGGGATCCATAAGCTTTACCAATCATTCAAATGATGCAAAGAATAAAGTATTGTTGTTCATAAAACGAATCCTAGTATAAAAATTTATGGGGGTGTGTCCAAATCACAAAAATCTTAACTCTTATTCCAAATACAATGGGAACTCAGAATGAAAGGTTAACCACAATATTATCTGCATAGTGATGGTTCTTTTGGCTTCATTTCCATCTGAAGGAAAATATATATTTAATTATTTTTTATCAGGTACTGCTTTGTAGAGAGCAACAGGTTATTTAAGTTTGATAACTTTATTAATTTCCAACAAAATACCACTAAATTAGTCCAAAAAGACTAAGTACATCCATTGTTAGTAACCACCAAGTTCACCTTCCCTGGGCACTGAATCTACCTTCAAGCACTTAGTAGTTTCTTTCGTCAAGCAAGCTAAACCCTCAAAAAATCCTTGGAGAAAAATTAACAGGGGGCTCTGCAAATCACAAAACCATTGACTCTTGGATCCACAAACAATAATGGGGACCAAAACTAAAAGGTAGACCACAATATTATTTCCATGGTAAAGGTTATTTTGGCTTCCATTTCCAACTTGAAAATGATATAGACTTTATTTTTCCCCATCATGCCCCGGCTTTTAACGATCAACTAGATATATCTAAGATGATTTTATTAATTTCCAACAAAAGAAAAAAAATGTAGATAAATAGGACTAAGATAGTACATCCACTGTCAATACAAAATGGGAATTTCATAAAACGATGCTAAAAATAAAAATAAAACAAGATCCAAAGTGCGGGATAGAGACCATACACTACATATCTAGCTAAAGAAAGATAAAAAAAACTCATAGAGAGAGTTTAAGATAAGGTGTTGATAAAATAGAAGTGTTATAAATTGAAAGGCTCTAAAAATATTGATACCAAGAACAAGAGAGGAAGGATGTCATGACTTGCCAGCATTGGCATCCTTCGATGAGTGAGGTGGCCAATAGGTGGGCCCATCATCAAATTCCTTAATCAGTATAAAAGGACCGATGCAATGGCAGAAAATATCCTCCATGGAATGCAATATTTAAGAAAATACACAACATTTTTTTGGTCTCAAGTTAAGACAATTTACCCAAAAATTGTCTCAAATATTGTCTTAAAACCCCCCCTTATGTTGTAGTGTTTATAGCTATAATTAAATAAACAATATTCTCTTAACAATCAAGTTAATAATGATAAAATATGGAATAATCAAATTATTGAAAGTTGTACTAGTTAGCTCTACTCTGAGGACTACACCAGGAGGGACTGTGTGTGCAAGTCACTCTACATTCTCATTAGAGATCAAACAATATCCATGTTACATGTAAAGAGGGAAGTTAGAACCAAAACCTAAGAAATAGGAACAAACTCCTAATCTAAGGTTCAGGTGAACTGACTCTCTCTAATATAGTTCTCCACTATCTTCAACACTCCCCCTTAATGGAGAAATGGCTCAAAAATATTCCTAACATGTCCCTACGCATCTCAAATTTAATTCTACCAAGAGGCTTAGTAAAAATATCAACAACATTATCATAAGTATTACAATATTGAATATGGATTTATTTTGACTGAACTTTCTCCCTAACGAAGTGGAACTGAGTATCAATGTGCTTAGTGTTTTTATGGAACACTGGATTCTTTGCAAGTTTGATGGAGCTCTGGTTATCACATCTAATAATTGTTACAACTTTTTTTTCTTCTCCTGCATCTTGGAGAAGTCGCATCAACCAAAATCCTTCAAAAGTTTCTACACACATCGACTGGTACTCTTCTTTCGCTGAAGACAAGGAAACTGTGTTATGATTTTTACTACTCCATGCAATTACCCTGGACTCAATGCTAAATGCATAACCTGTAATGGATCTCCTGTCATCTACGTTTCTATCCCATTTGGAGTCTGAAAAAACTATCACTTTCACATCACAAGAATCAGTATACAAAATTACATAGTCTAAGGGTCCTTGTAGATACCTTAAGACACATTTAGATGCAATCCAATGGCTCTCAAGTGGCTTAGACGTAAATTGGCTCAATGCACTAACTGCATAAGCCAAATCTGGTCTACTAGTTATCGAGTAGATTAAACTCGTGACCAACTGCCTGTACAATGTTGCATATCCCTCCTTTGAACCATCATCACATGTTCTTTTGTAGAGGCACTACTGTAGCCTTACACTGATTCATCTTAAACTTTTTCAGAAGACTCCTGAAATACTTACTCTATGCTAGAAAGGTTTGTCCTGAATCACTCCAGATCTCTAGACCCAAACAATAGTGAAGCTCACCAAGGTCTTTCATCTCGAACATTTGTGACATATGCACCTTGATTTATTCAATAAGTTTATCTGCATTTCCTGTAATGATGAGTTCATCTACATATAAATAAATCAATACTAATCTCCCCTTTTCATCAAACACAGTATAGATATTGGGGTCATTTTTGCTTCTATTATAGTTGTTTTGTAAGAAGAATGGATAAAGTTTATCATATCATGATCTTGGAGCTTTTTTTAGTCCATATAAAGCTTTCTTTAATCTAGAGACTATAATTTATTTTCCTTGTTTAACAAACCCCTCAAGTTTATAAATAAAATTCCTCTTTCAAATTCCCATTCAAGAAAGAAGACTTAACATCTAGCTGGTGCATTTTACAGTGGTGTTTAGTAGCTAATGCAATTAATATTATAATTGTATTAAGTTTAGCTATGGAGGAAAAGGTTTCCTCATATTATATACCTTCTTTTTGTGAATACCCCTTTGCAACTAGTCTAGCTTTATACTTATCTATGCTCCCGTCTGCTTTAAATTTGGGTTTGTATAATGATTTTCAAAATATGGTTTGTTTACCCTCAGGTAATTCAACTAACTCACAAGTTTTGTTTTTAATAATTGATTCATGTTCCTCTTCCATGTCTTCCCTCCATTCATTATATTTACTTTCTTCTTTATAACTAGAGTGTTCAACAACACTTAACATGCTAGCTATAAAATCATTCTCTTTGTATCTTGTAGAAATTTGTGTTTTCCTACTTCATCTTTTGAGTGTTGGAGTGAAATCCAACTTGTACTTCTAATCATCTCTCGATTTAGTTGGTTCGATGAATTCATCTAAAACATGTACTTCTTTCTTTTGTTTCTTCTCTTGCTACTGTTGTTCTTTCTCCTTATGGATTTCTTCATTCCCTTCTTCCACCAACAATGGAATGTCCCAATCATAATTATTGTTTACATTGTTTCTATCATGGACCTATTCATGAAAAAATACATCTCTACTAGAAAAAACTTTGTGAGTAGAGGGATCAAATAATTTGTAAGCTTTAAATTCGGTACAATACCCAAAAAAGGTACATTTTATGGCCTTTGCATCAAGTTTCTTTCTATATTCCTTTGGTACATGGGCAAATTCTTTGGAACCAAAAACTCTCAAATGATTAATTAAAGGCTTAAAACCTAATAAGGCTTCAAAGGGTGTTTTATATTCCAAAATTCTTGTAGGACTTCTATTTTTCAAATAAATAGTTGATTTTCTAGATTCAACCCAAAATCCATTACAAATATTCTTACCTTTCAGCATACTGCGAGCACACTCCACAAGGGTTTTGTTTCTCCTTTCTGCAACCCCGTTGTACTGAGGAGTGTGGGGTGTTGTATATTGTTGCAGAATTCCATGTTCTTTACAATATTTTCTAAGATCAAAATTCCTATACTCTCCCCCTTGATCTGAGCCGATAATATTGATGTAATTTCTTGTCTTCTTCTCTATCATGCTTCTGAATTGCTTTAAGTATTCAAAAACATGACTCTTTTTGCTGAGAAAATATACCCACATAAATCTAGCACAGTCATCAACAAACAATAAGAAGTAGTATGCACCTCAAAAATATCTTGACTGCATTGGCTCACATTAATAAGTCTGGACTAACTCAAGTATATCTCTATGTTTTCTATTAACAATAACAAGAAACTCATCTCTGTACATATTTTGAAGATCACACGCTTCACAATCAACATGACTATGGTTTAAATCAGGAAGACCAGTAACCATACCTTTCTTATGAATTAACTGCAAATCTTTGAAATTTATATGACCAAATCTCTGGTTCCATAGTTAGTCCACATACATACCTAATGATTTCAAGGCTTGGTGTGGTACACTTTTCACATTCAGCTTGTAAAGGCTACCCACACGAATCCTTGTTGTAATGGTCTTCATATAATCTAGCAAATATTTAACAACACAATATGATTTATAAAATTCTACCTTAAGATTCTAATTTGTTATCATTGAAACATAAACCAAATCCTTATTAAGGTTGGGTACATACATTGCGTTCTGAATGTGCCTAATATTACCATCAAGAAAAATTACAGGAACATTACCATGTCCTTTGATTGGGTACCCCCTATCGCCTCCAAGGTATCTTTTTGCTCCAATGCTGGTTTCCCTAAAATCTTCAATCCACTGTCTATTGCCTACCATGTGGGTGGACACTCCTAAATCCACATACCACTTATCTGCTTCATCGTTCTCATTAGATTCGACCATAAATAGTCTTCCATCCTGGTTATGGTAATCATCTACAAAATCTACAAAATTCATTGCATGTCTCTTGTATCTTTGCTGACTTTCATCATATTTATTCTTACGATAGTACATAGACATATGGCCCATTTTTCCACAATAAAAACATTTTAATGGTGGATCATTCCTGTTTGGTGACACACCTTGAGATGGATTCGGCCTTTTCCGTGTTGTGCCTTGACCTCTCTGTCCTCCATTTTCTTTTCCTTTGAATGGAATCTTCTTCGCCATGAGATCTAGATCTGAATTCTAGGGTTTCAATTTCATCTGAATTTCCTCCTCTTGCATGAGAGTCCCTGTCAATTCTTCGAATTTGGGGGATTTTTCTCTAGCAATCAAGCTTGTCATAAACATCTGGTAGTCATCAATCATACCATTCATAGTAATAATTACCAGCTCGGTATTACCTATAGCCTCTCTAATGTCACCAAGCTTGTCTTTAAGATCCTTGATGCGTGAGATGAACGTTGCTATTGTCTCATTTTCCTCCATCTTGATGGATAGAATATTGCTTTTCACGAACAGTAGGAGATTCATATTTTTGATTTAGTACAAGTCTCTGAGAGTTTTCCAGATCTCATTCTCAGACTTGAAATCTCTGATGTGAGGGATTATGCAGTCTTTGACTACCATCTTTAACACCATTCTCACCTTTTTCTCCCTCGTATCCCACTCTTGTACTGTCGCAACTATTGCACCTGCTACAATTGTAGGTTTCACCTAATCTTGAGTCACAATACCCCATGCACTATGCCCTTCTACCATAGTCTATAACTTGAATTTCCAATTTGAGTAATTGGAACCATCGAGCTTTTTTCTCTTGTTCAAGTATACCTCAATCAGGTTATTTGTCTTGGAAAATTTAAAAAAAAATTACCTTCGATAATTGACAGAAAACCGAATCCACAAACGGATCTACCCCAAATCCACAAAAACAACAATATCAAGATACAGATCTACCAGTTTTTTGACCACTTTGCCAATTTTCTCTGCGCACTGCTCCATGGGCTCACTCTGTCAGGGATCACGCTTACAAAATTCATCCCACTATTGTTGCGTCTGATGCCACAGCTCTCCGGTTCCTATGAGACAATATCACCAGGTCTCCAGGCACTGTAGATCCTCTGACTCGATCTCACTGGATCTGCAGGCACTGAGGTACCTCTGACATGATCTCACTAGATCTGCAGGCACTCTAGCTCCTCTGACAGGATCTCACTCAATTTTCAGGCACTCTGGCTCCTCTAACATGATCTCACTGGATTTGCAAGAACTATAGCTCCTATGACATGATCTCACTGGATCTACAGGCACGAGCTCTATCGGTCAATAGGCAGAAGCTCTCTAGCTTCGATTGACGACCTGCATCACAAGCTCTCTGGTTCTTTCAACTTGAGCTCTCTGGCTGAATGAAGCTCCAAAACATAAGCTCTCTGGATCCTCCTACACTATCTCTCTGGCTCCTTCAACACGAGCTTCAATGTCTCTGTCGATGCCCTAAAAACCTCCAGATCCCGCATTAGTCATACTGGGTAGAAACTTCGTAAGTGCTAACATAGATTAGCGCGTTTTCTCCGTGTGACTTCATTGTGATTTTAGAAATCAACACTTTTCTCGGGCACAGATTCACACTGATCAACGCGTCTAAACGCAGTGATAGGGTTTATCTCCCAGGACCAAAAAAAAAAAAAAACTTTATGACAACCTCACTCTGCCTACCCTCAGGTCATCAGGGGCTTCTCCTCTGCCGCCTGGGTTAGTCACAAGGATCAAAGCACTCTGGATTTGAATCTACCTTGCAACTCTGATACCATGATAAAATATGGGAGAATCAAATTATTAAAAATTGTACTCGTTAGCTCTACATTGAGAGACTACACCAGGAAGGACTGCGTGCGCAAGTTTCTCTACATTCTCATTAGAGATAAAAAAATATATAGGTTACATGAAAATAGGGAAGTTAGAACCAGAACCTAAGAAATACGAAAAAATTCCTAATCTAAGGTTCAGGTGAACCGAATCTCTCTAATATAGTTCTCCATTATCTTCAACAAATAATATTAAATATAATAGTTATTGCAGTGTAGAATTTAACTCATTAATTATTAAATATTAATAAAAAAAGTTAATAGCTATAGTATTATAAAAGTTGATGATGTAAAATAATTATCAAAATAGAGCATTAATGGCGAAGAATTAATAGTTATAATTAAATTCACAATACTCTATTAATAGTAAAGTTAATAATAGTTAAATGTAATATTAATTAATATAGTTAATCATTATAGTAATTTTTTTTTTTGTGAATTTGTTAGGTCCTTACTATTTTCTATTATCAAAAAAGTAGATTGCATCATAAACAAAGTTAGTGGCCTCAACCTACCCATAGGAAACCAGGTCTGTTGGCCACCTTAACGCATTGAAAGCCATCCAAAATTGAAATTGTTTCCTTCTTCTACTTGCCGCAATGGCTAGTTTACTATTTAAAGCATTAACTAAATGACAATTAAAATCATAAAAACTATCCACAAAAATCATTAAACATAGGTTGGGTTACTACCCATACGAAGAGTCTATCGGTGTAGGATCCTTAGTAGTGGAACCAGGCATGTCTACTTTCTGCATCTGTTGAATCTGCTTCTCAATTCGGTCTATTCGAGTTGTCATTTGGTATTGTGACACCTTAATTTGCTAAAGTTGAATGGTACTATCTTGAAAAAGTGCAGTAATTGACGATGTTTCATTTCCTTGACCTGGATGCAAACTTTGCATTGCTTTAGCCAAGACACATTTCATTATCTAATACGTATAAACATTTTGATTAAACATAGAGAGACACCCTCTTGTATTTCCTGGATCAGTAATGAAATCCATTATTTCCTCCTCTACCTCATTATCCTCCTCATTACTGGGACTTTATTTTTCCCATCCCTGGATTCTATTCTTGATTTGGGGAGGGTTCCCAAGAAAATATGCTTGCGATATATTTTGTAGTGTCTCCTGCTTAGTTTTCCTGCCTCTTTTACTAGTCTCAGCCTTGGGTTTTACCATCTTCTGCTTCCCTTTATCCTGAGTACTGACCTTAGTCTTCTTCTGTTGCCTCTTCACCATTTTTTTGTTCATATTTTTCTGCTTAAAATCTGTGTATTCTATCTGAGTGCCTGTATAACGGAAGCACAGAGATATTACAGTTAAGCTTTCCATTTGCATGGATAAATCTTCCTCTGGCACATAATTAACAGAATGATTGTTGTAATTCCATTGACTAATTGAATAGTAATTTATGAATGGATTTGGACAGCTAGGTTGTCGGGTATAGAGACTCTGACAAAAGATATAGGCAAAATTCCAAATATGACAATGACCTTTAATTCCTTTTGAACGGGGATCATAAAATTTTCATTCCCTGCGATTACCACTAGTCTTCGAGACATGCTTAGATTGTGACCGAACTAGATAGAAAAGATATTCACAGGAACTATTATGAATTTCCCCTATGGTTTTATCAATTTTCAAACACGGAATTTTTGAGATATTCCCCTGCCTAAAACAGATGAGGCTTTCAAACAGACAACAAAGACCCCAATTTTTCCCTAGGTCATTTAGATTTTTCAAACACAGGTGGAAACATGAGTGAGAAAACTTTCCATATTCCTCAAACGAGGTCACTTTCCCAATATGCCTAGATTCAACTCCATGCATCCAGAAATTGAAATAATTTGAAAACAATTTCAATTGCCCATCAGAAGTAAACTTGCACACATGCATGAAATACATGGAGGATATGAAATGGAACTCCTTGACGCTACAGGGATAAAAAAAAAAAGGTTGAATGGTTTCCTGAAGAACTAATAAATTTGAATTCCTGACCTTTCGGCTATTGATATCCAAATGCATTCCCCACATTTCGATTCCTTCTCTATCCTGGCTCATCTAACAAATAATAACTAGAAAAGTAAGGTTGGAATAGAGAGTTACATATCCCTGAACCCACAGTGGAAACCTCTGAAGAATGTCTGCACCGGTACCTGGTCTGAAATTACCACACCTCCTGCTTTGAAATGGTTCCTGTCTATTTCCCTGTTTCCTCCTTAAGCTTTCCTTATTTTGCATATTCCAACACTTTCCTGACAAGCCAACATGGCTTACTAAATTTGCCATCATTTCAATGAATGCCACGTACTTGGTGATGTGCATGCTGGGTGAGTTCTCACACATGAACCGCTGTCTGGTCAGTGAGATTACCTTCTGCCTGCCTTGTGGCCCTTGATAGCAAGCACCCCGATTGGGGGTCTCCATCTAGATCGCGATCTACAATAATCTAGAGAGAATGTAATTCAACATTCCAAATTCTGGCACTTGGAGTCACATCCAACTGTCTACCAACATTGTGACATCCCCAATTCGCTAAATAGTTTGCTACTTCATTACCTGTCCTATGCACATGTGAAGGAATCAAATACTAAATTTGTTGTAAAAGATATCCTATTTGTTGAATAAGAGTAGTTGTCCTCCAGCTCTTACTTATATTTTCCCATGGCATCCCTTGCTGCAATTTTCTTAATACACCTGTGACCATTGCAGAATCACCTTCTATTATAATTCGATGATAATTTTCTCTTATTGCTATGTATAGTCCTTGTTTTACTACTGCAATTTCTACTTCATTATTTTTTGCATATCCAATATCCGTGGCATAAATCCTGCAGGTTCCTCCCTGAGAATTTCTAAAAATACCTCCAGCCCCTGCCTGACCTGGGTTTCCCTTTGATGCCCCATCATAGTTCAATTTTACGAATCCATTATGCGGTGCCTTCCATTTATCATTGATATTTTCCGAAGAAGGCTTAAATTTCCAGAGAGTTCTTGACAACATTTTAGTTGTCAAGTTTAATCTAGCCAAGATATTAGATTCAATACCTTCAGTTTTCCACTCATCATCTGTCCATCTCTCAACCAATATTGTTTCTCGAATATTCTTTATAATATTTTTCCATATTTGAGTATTTTCATAGTTTTCTCCTTTGAAAATATGATGGTTCCTTTCTTTCCAAATACCCCATAGTCTAAACCCCGGGGACAAACGCCATGCTCTATTCAAGACTTCACTTTGAAAACCCCCTTTTCTCCATTTAATGATCGTTTCATTTATGCTTGAATTATCTCTATCTGTTTGCATAAATAGCCTTGCATTACTATTTCATATAATTTCTGCTATTTAACATGTGTTTAGAAGATGTTCTATTGATTCCTCTATTTTCCTACACATATAACGAAGAGAAGGTCCATGCATTCCTTTCTTTTGTACCTGATCCCAGGTTAGAATTTTTCTATGACTGATAAGCGAGAGGAAATATTCCACTTTTGGCTAGTGATTCATTGACCAGATTTTTCTCCATATTGACCTTGCTACTTCAAGGATATTCTGAGCTTGAACATTATATCCTTCCTTTATAGTAAACATGCCTTTACTTTGATATCCCCATCTAAGAATATCACTTCCTATTGTTGTAATTAATTTCCTTGTTCTTAATTCTTTCTCAAGATTATTCCATTGTAGCATTCCTGGTGCTCCTGGCCAATGAATTTTTTCCTTCCATATTCTCCATTGGCTGGTGTGTTGTTGACACCAATAATTATTTATTATTCTCCTAGAAGGGATGTTTGTAACTAGGAGGAGTTACCCTAGGTCAAGCCGACTAAAATTTTTTTCTCGTTGTTGCCACGAATCCTCCCAAAAGAGTGTCGATCTTCCTTCCCGAACTTCCCAAAAACTATGCTGACGGATTAAATTCCTGTTGATTGCTGCTAGATTCCATATATTGGATCCTTTCGGGACAATATAAACTTTTAATTTTCCTGATACTGTTTGGGGAACATCATATTTCTTCTCCCAAATAAGTTTCCATAGGTCTTGTCCTCCTTGAAGCCATCTCCACCATAGTTTTTCCCCCATAAATTGATTTAAAACATAAGGATCATGAAGTTCCAGTCCTCCTGCTGATTTTGATTTTATTAATTTATCCCATGAAAGAAGTGTCCATTTCCTAGACTCATTTTCTCCTTGCCAGAGAAATTTCTTAAAGACAATCACCATTTGATTGCAAATATTTTTTGGGGCCGCCCTCCCTGATATTTGATACACACGAAGTGATTGGAGAACATATTTAAGCAGGATTAATCTTCCTAGAGCATTCAAAACTCTAAATGCCCAACTTTGTAATATTTTTTTGCAATCTAGTAAGAAGGTCTTTCCAATCTGCAATTCTTAGAGAAGAAGTATTAAGCGGAACACCCAAGTATTTCATAGGGAAAGTAGCTATATTAAAGCCCAACGCTCTAGCTAGAGACATTTTCATAACATCACTAATGTTGAAAAAGTATACATTAGATTTATCTGCATTGACTAGAGTAGCTGAAGCTTCCATAAAAAAATTTAAAACATTAAGAATTGCCTTTGCCTCTCGTACCGATGCCTGACAAAATAATAGGATATCGTCAACAAATATTTGGTGTGTCAAAGAGAGACCTAGTCCCCATAAGTTTAAACTGTGTAATTGACCTTCCACCAAGTGAGCTTTGATTAACCTTCCCAATCCTTTTGCTGCTAAAATAAAAAAGAATGGCGACAGAGGATCCCCCTGTCAGAGACCTCTAGAAATATTAAAAGGTTGAGATGGTATTCCATTTAGCAAAATCAAAAAATTAGGAGATGAGATGAAATATTGCAACCACTGTATCCATCTATTATCAAAACCAAATGCTTTGAGCACCGCTACAAATAAGGCCAACTTATACGATCATAAGCTTTTGAGAGGTCCAATTTTAAAAGCATACCCTTCACTTTAAGCGTCCTTAAGGAATGAATTGCTTCCTGGGCAATAAAAATTCCATCTAATATCTGTCTTTCCTTCACGAACCATGTTTTTTCTGGAGAGATCAGTCTAGGAAAAAGAGGTTTCAGTCTATTAACCATTATAGTAGATAATATTTTATAAATTACATTAAATAATGCTATAGGTCTAAACCCTACAAGAGTGTCAGAGTTTTTGTGTTTTTGGATAATGGTTCTGAATGTGGCATTTAGTGCTAGACAAACATTCTGATTCCTCCTTGATTCCTCTACCAAATCCCAAATATAATGGCCCATGAAGTTCTAGGTTGCCTTAAAGAATTCAATTGTGCAACCATCCAGTCTAGGGACCTTATTTGAAGGCATATGCATGAAGACTTATTCTACCTCTTCCAAACTTATTTCTCTCAAGAGGGATAAGTTCTAATCTCTTGTTACAACTAATGTAATGTTGCTAGTAATTCTATCAATTGCATTATGCCTATTATGATTAGGTTCTGTTAGTATGTTTTTGAAATGATCAACAAGTACCTTTTCCATATCCCCATGTTTGAGCAGACTATTACCATTATGATCTTTTAATGATAAAATTATATTGTGTTGTCTCCGTTGTATCATGGTTTTGTGGAAAAAATGTGTGTTCCTCTCCCCTTCCTTCAGCCATTGGATCCTGGATTTTTCCTTCCACAATATCTCCTCTTGCTTCCTATGTTCTTTGAGGAAACTGAGAGAATTTCCTTCTTCCTCTGCAAGAGCCTATGTTCTTCCATTGAGGATCATATTCTGCTGGCTATATTTCATTTTCTCTCTCAGGAGAACCTGATCCTGATGAATATCTCCAAATTCTATTCTATTCCATCGTTTTATTTCTACCTTCAGTTGTTTCAATCTGAGCTGAAAGGAATGCATTTTATTTCTTCCTCTAGTCTGATTAGTTTCCCACCAATGCTTTTCCTTTTCCAGAAACCTAGGGTCTCTCAGCCAAAATAATTCAAATCTAAAGGGTCTATTCTTTGGTCCTTCATTAATATCTATTTCAATATTGATCGGTCAGTGATACGAGCCAAGCCTTAGTAATATCGTTGCTTCATAGTAAACGTCAAGACTTACTAAATCCTATGAGGCTACAAATCTATCCAAACTTGATGCAATTTGATGTCTTTCCCCACGTCTATTATTCCAAGTGAACTTCCCATTCACTATGGCTATATCTACCAATCTGAGATCTGTTAATAAGTCCCAAAATAGTTCCATCTCTGGATCTTCTCTCCTTATTCCTCCTTTTTTTCTGATAGATTTAATAACATATTGATTTCTCCACCTAGGAACCAATATTTTTCCTAATGCATATCATTTAAAGTCCTGATACTTTGTAATAACACTTCTCTTTCTCTTGGAATTGGGGGCCCATAAACTGCCGATATAAGGATATTTTATTTTGTTCCAGTTTGCCAAAACCTCCCTGTTAATATTCTCAGAAGACCTATCTAACCTTCCACTATTATTTCTATAGGATTCCATAAAATAGCTATGCCTCCTGCCATTCCTCTGGAGTCTATGGCCATAACCTCAAAGTGAGGTTTTTACGAATGAACAATATTTTCAAGTTTCTGACTAGAGACTTTAGTTTCTTGTATCAACATTAATTGACGTTTCTCTAGTTTCAACCTTTCCTTAGGATATCTTTGCTTACCTTTACTATCAAGACCCCTTATATTCCAGGAGACTACTTTGATTGGTTAAATTTTGGAATTTATTGGAATACCATTGTTAACGACATTATCCTTCTTGTATTTATCATCATTTCTCCAACCAATTGTATTGAGTCATGCAATGTCCTTCTACCTCTTTTCTTACTTCCTTTTTACTATTGCTTTGGTCCCTTCGGGGAATTTTGGTGAGATTTTCTTCCCTCATTTTGAGCTTGGGCTGTCAAGTAGTGTTTGAATGTTTCTTTATAAAGTTTCTTATAGTCTTCTGGAATGAATTGATCATCCAGATTCCTCCATTCATGCAATAGGCATTTGAGTACCCTTTCTTCTATGCTTAAATATTCTTTATTGTGTTCTATATCCATTGGTGTCTGCTCTACCATACTACTATCTTCTACTTCAATTGTTTCCTGGGGTGCTTTTCTTTTTCCTACCTGAGTGTTCTGATTAACCGGCTCTTGACCTATCCTAGATTTATCCTCCTCTGCATGCAAAGTTTCCCCTTCCTCTTACAAAATGTCATAACGGTTTTCTGATATTTTCTACACATGAAAAGTCTACTAATTTGTATTTGATTTGTTATTTCTTTTCTTGTTTGTAACCATTATAAGTCCATACTCATGTTCTCTCCCATACTCAGAATTAACCATTTGAAAGTTAGATTGTTGTTCAATAATTTTGAGAGGACATGCTTTGTAAAGATGACCATACTCATGGCATCTCTGGCATCTGAAAGGGATATGTTCATAGTCAAGGAGCTACTGCCAGATTTTTCCTTCATATTCTAATTCAATAGTTTTAGGCAATGGTTCAGAAATATTTATATATACACGGATTCTTGCAAAATAAGTATATCGGCCCCGATGTGTAGTTTCTACTATTTTAACAAAACTGCCTAATGAATTTTCTATACCCTCCAAAATGTCTAGATCCCAAAAATCCATAGAGAGGCTGAACAGTTGGACCCATACTGGTGCTGCTAAAAATTCCTCTTGATAGGGGTTGTAGCATTCTTCCCACTGTCTGAGAAAAAGCCCTGCATTATTATAGAAGTATGGTCCCCCTTCAAAAATTCTCTCCTTATCTAATAAGTTAGTAAAAATTACTGTAAAAAATCCTCTAGCCCCAAACTTCAGATCAATGTGACCTTTGGGTTGCCATTTTATTTTTATCCATTTTAATAAATCTTTCTCTGTAGGCCAAATACCAATAAACTTACATATAAGGGTGTGATCCTTCATATAGCTCCTGTATTCATCCAATTTGTTTGTAGGAATTATAAATCGAGGTTTCTTCAGGGCTCATGGCAAGCATTGTCCCCTTGTCTTTGCTTGCCAATCTGCCCCAAAAACAGGTATTGCCTTCTGATGAGAGCTTCCAGATGTTTGTTGCGATTGAATCCGTTGTTCCCCAGTCGTTATGTTTCGATAGGAGGCAGCATTACCCCCCGATGCCACTACCATTGCAACTCCAGACACAGTGCCGGTGATTTTCCTTGCAGCACTGCTACCAAACTACAGAGCTTCTATAACCCTAACATTTCGCAAATTTCTTGGAGCTCGTTCCCATATGAAATTTTTTTAAAACCATGCTTAGTTAATCATTATAGTATTATAGGTTAGTAGGTTTCCTTTTAATAACTATAGTATTATAAAAATGTAATAGTTTTAGGAAACTATTTTTGTTGTTTAATTATTAGAGTTATTAATAGTTATAGTTGATTTTTCTATTCATTTTGCTATTATGATGGTTCTGTTATCATTTATAGCTTCATAATCAACTCTGGAAAGCTAATTAATTAATATCTATTTAATATTATTTATGCTTTAATTTATATTTTATGTTTAATTCTTTGTGGAGAGATTTTTTATTTAAATGTAAGAGCTATTGCAATGCCGAGTTTAACTCATTAATTATTAAATATTAACGAAAATAGTTAATTGGTATAGTATTGTAGGTTAGTAGCCTTCCTTGTAATAGTTATAGTGTTAGAAGACAGTTAGTTCATTTTGTAATAGCTTTAAGAAACTGTTTTTGTTGTTTAATTATTACAGTTAGTTCATTTTGTTATTACTATTCAATTGTTATCATTTATAGCTTAATAATTAACTTCGTAAAAATAATTAATTAATATATATTGGCTATTATTTAGGCTTTCATTAGTATATTTGTATCATGAAAGCTTTGTGCAACTATTTTTTGTTTTCATTTTCATTGTGTAAAGACATTGCTAAAACCATTGAAATGGAAATAACCAATTTAAAAATTCTAATAGTTGAAGAGTGTGTGTTGGCATTGAAAAGGCTACTAAAGTTAGTAGTGTGTGGAACATTTCTTGTGCAAAGATTTATGCAGAGGGAAAGCTAAGAACAAGAAAATCTTTGCATAGTAGGTAGTTTGCAGTTACTTTATCAAAAGAAGAAAGCATAAATGTGGGAGAATTAATAGCTATAATTTAATGCACAATAATCTATTAATACTAGATATCATTTTTTGGGATTCAACTGCATTAAGTAAGCCATTCAACTATTTCCATTTTCATGAGAGGTAGTCCTAACTCACTAATTTCTCATGATTTTTGAATAGTCCACTTAGCACTCATTGCATCAGGTGATGCTCATTGGGCAAGGAAGTGGGATTGAAACTAGTGAAATTAATCACATAACATCAATCATCACTTTACCTCTCATGGAAACAGTCATAGTTGAATGAATTAAATAACGAACTTGAATCCCAAAAAATGATAATATCTAATATAATGCACTGCAGAAACCTCTCAATCTATTAATAGTCAAGTTAATAATAGTTAGATATAATATCTATTCCAGTGTGGAGTTTAACTCATTAATTATTAACTATTAATGAAAGTGTGAATTTTTTTGTTTAATAGTAATATTTGTGTTATTTTTGTGAGGAAAAGTTGTTGATGTCAAATAATTATAATTATTAATAAGAAAATGTTAATAGTTATAGTATTATAAAAGTTTTCCATGTAAAATAATTATAAAAAAGAAAGCATTAATGATGGATAATTAATAGCTATAATTAAATGCACAATTTTCTATTAATATTCAAGTTAATTATAGTTGAATGTAATAGTTGTTGTAGTGCATTAATAGTCAAGTTAATAATAGTTAAATATAATAGCTATTGTAGTGCAATGTTTAACTCATTAATATTAACTGTTAATAAAAGTGTGAAAATTTTTCTTCAATAGTAATATTTGTGTTTTAATAATTTGAATATATAATTTTATTTTTGTTTTCAAAGCTAAAAAATAATTAGGTTTTTAATAATTTGAATGTATAAATTTATTTATGTTTTCAAAATTGAAAAACAATTAAGTTTTTCGATATCATTTTTTTGGATTCAACTGGGTTAAGTAAGTGATTCATCTATGACCAGTTCCATGAGCCTTAGCCGTAAGTGACTAATTTCTCATGAATTTTGAATAGTCCACTTAACACTCATTGCATAGGGTTTCTCATGATTTTTGAATAGTCCACTTAGCACTCATTGCATCAGATGATGCTCACATGGGTGAAGAAGTGGGATTGAAACTAGTGAAATGAATCACATGGTGTCAATCATCACTTTTGGGGCTTTCACCCGTAACGAAAAATTCCTGGGAGGTCACCCATCCCAGATAGCCTCTAGCTCAAGCACACTTAACTGTGGAGTTTTCCCCACAATTAAGCCCACTTAGCTTGCTACCCCATTTGCAAAACTAATTTCTCATGATTTTTGAATAGTCTACTTAGCACTCATTGCATCGAGTGATGCTCACAGGGGTGAAGAAGTGGGAATGAAACTAGTGAAATGAATCACATGGAGTAAATCATCGCGTCTGCTCTTGCGCCCGTTAATTAGGACTTCCCAGCAGGTCACCCATCCCAAATGTTTTATTAGTTTGAATATGTTTCAAAACTAAATTTTTAATAACTGGAATATGTAGTTTAAAGTTTGATTCACTTACAACTACGTTTTTAATAATGAGGGGGAAGAGAGTGTGCTAAATTTTTATGTTCCAAATTAATATGTCTTCACAGAAAATTGGGAGCTCAGAGAATGGTATTGTGCAAGGATGCAAAAGCTATCCCAAACTAGTTTATGCTGAGAATTATAATGTGCAGGAAGTTTTTCTCTTCAATAGGGCATAGAGCTTTGGCCCCTTGCCCACTTAAGGGACGTGAAAAATTGAGTTGGGAAGAGGATTAGCATTTTCAAAAGCATAACAATGTGAGTGTAAGAGCACTCAGCTATGGGCTAACTACTCATAAATTAGTTTTTTCTTATAAATGAATTGTAAAAGACCATAAATACTAAAAATAAAATGCTCTCATATATTATGTCTACTCAGAAATTAGTTTTTTTTTTTATTATTTAAAATTAATTGTCATAGACTGATAAATACATAAAATAAAATTCTCTCCACCAAGTGAATTATGTCCCATCAAATTTGGCTTAGCCAAAAAAAAATCAGAAATACCAGTTGACTTAGCCAAAGAAAAATTAGAAATACTATTAGCAGAAAATTACAAAATTATTTTTTAATTTACAGGAAAATATAAATATTGAAAATTTTGATGAAAATTTGTTTAAAAATACAAAATTAATAACAAATTATCTAGAGTCAGTGTATTTTGACAGTATGGTCAATACTATAGAACCTGATGAGAGAAAGACTAATAATAAAATAAAAGGAATATAATGAAAACTAATAATAATAAAAAGGAACATACTCAACAAGGAGAACTAATAAGAAAAAGTATTATAAAATTAAAAAGGAGGAAAAAGAAATAAAATAGAGCAAAAACCCTTTAAAAAGAATGAAAATTCATGATGAAACAAAAATAGAAAAAGAGAAATAAATTAGACTAAAAACCCTTAAAAAAATAATGAGAATTCACAATGAAACAAAACTAGAAAAAGAAAAGGAATATGGTTTAACTAATCTTCACTCATACCTGGAAGGTGAAATCATACCCCGCATATATGGTGCCCCTAAAATCCATAAGGCCGGTGCTCCTTTACGACCTATCGTCAACACTATAGGCGCATCAACATACGAATTAGCCAAATATGTGGCTAGCACCCTCACTCCTCTTGTGGGTAATACTAGCTCATTCATCAAAGACTCCAATCAATATGTTGACTTCATTGAAGCTAAATTGGATCTGGGAGACAAAATTGTTAGCTTTGATGTTGTCCAACTTTTCACCAAAATCCTGGTTAATGAAGTCGTTCAAGTAATAAAAGAAGTTGCAGACCCTCAGGCTGCAAAGCTCGCTGAAATATGTCTTCGCTCCACCTTCCTCACCTTCCAAGGGGAAATATTTGAACAAACATATGGAGTTGCTATGGAATCTCTGTTGTCCCCCATAGTGGAAAACCTCTTCATGGAGAAATTTGAAAAGAAGGGTTCGGACTCTTACCCATTAAAACCCAAATTTTGGATAAGGTTCGTGGATGACACAAATGTCAATTGGCCTCATGGAGAAGAGGAGTTAAAAACCTTCCTAGACCACCTTAACAACATATCCAAAGATATCCAATTTACAATGGAAGGTGAAGAAAATAGCTGCATCCCTTTCCTTGACATTCTCCTCTCAAGAAATGAAGATGGATCCCTTGGACACAAAGTGTTCATAAAGAAAGCACATACAGATAGTTATCTTCACGTTGATTCACACCACTACCCTGCCCAGAAAATAGGGGTTCTGCTGACTCTTTTTACGCGAACGATTAGAATATTAGACAATACTCATGTGGAGGAAGAAATTGAATATCTAAGAAAATCTTTCATAAACTTGGGATATAGAAATAAGGACATAAAAAAAGCTATTCAAAGAGCTATATCTGGAAACAAAAGAATTACTACTAGCAATTCCTCAATAGCAAAAGCATACCTCCCCTATATTCAAGGAATCATAGACAAGATAGCCAAAGTTCTAGCTAAAAAGGACATTAGACCATCCTTCAAACCTATAGTGACCATCAGGCAAAGGATGAAATCGGTCAAGGACGACCCTGACCACCTCCAAGAAAAAGGTGTTTACAAAATCAATTGTTCATGTGGAGAATGCTATATTGGGGAAATAGGTAAGACCTTCAAAATAAGGTTTAAATAACATGGTGCAGATATCAGACTTGGAAGAATTAAAACCTTGGCTTTGGTAGAACACTCCAACAAAACGTGTCACCACATATGCCTTGAATATGTAGTGGTCATTTCCAAAGAAAAACATCATTTTAAACATAAAATTCGTGAAGCCTTGGAAATCAGAAAGCACCCTCACAACCTAAATAGAGATGGAGGTTTGGAATTTAGCAGAAATTGGGTCCACATTCTTTCCTGATATTAAGCTTGCACCCTTGAGTCGTTGGTCTCCATTGCCCCTTTCCTTCCTCCCTCCTTATAGGATCTATGGCGACAACTACTTACTCTTCCTTATACTCTTCCCCCTTCCCTCTATCCCCATTTCAAATCCACCCCTTACCCTTCTCCATACCTATACCTTGCTACCCTTCTATAGCCTTAAAATTTATGTAAAAATCACCCTTGTAAATCTCTTCTCAAATCAACTAACCTAACTCTTAATAATAACTTCCATCATAAATAACCACTCTCCTTAGTAAATTACATCCTAACTCAAATCCTAACCTTAGTTTATAGGAATAATACGTTAAAAAACTAATGGAAAAATAATAAAAAAGGTCATAATGAAGTATCATATCTTATGATAATCTACGTGATACAACTATTTGATTAATTAATCTTACTAAATATATTATAAATAAACTTAATCATCATCACTTAAGTTTTTAAATATTACTAATAGCTATATTAATATTAATAATATCATCAACATGGGGCTTTATAATAGAATATATAATAATTATAAATAAAATAATAAACATTATTATCATTAACATAGGGTTTTATAATAATTATAAATAAAATAATTAATCAAAATTAGAAATAAATTTGGATAAAAAACATTAAAAGTATTTAGAACTAATTAATCAAATAAATAACAAATTTAGAAATTGGTCGTTCTTTCCCCATCATCTTTTCCTCTATTTATTTACCCTAATCTATTCTCTTCTTTGCAGGTTTGTCCTGAAGATGAGTCTTGATTTAGACTCGAAACGTAGACTAAAAAATGAAGACTATGGAGATTCCGAGTTTTGTATCTAATAATCTTCACTCATCATTTCTATTCAAAATGTTGGCTCATTTTTCAATTTTAATGGCTTCTCTAAATATTTGGGTGATAGTGATTTATATTATCCAATATCCTAGGATTTTAAAGAAAAATATATATATTTTTTAATTAAATATAAATGCAAAAAAGTTAGAATTACTCTTGCGATATATCTAAACCCTTTATCCTCACAACAACTAAAAATATTCTCTAAATACTCTATTGAGATTAAACAAATATTTTAATTATATATATATATATATATATATATATATATATATATATAACAATGACAGGAATAAAATTTCATCTTAAGAGATTTGTTTGGTAAATGTGGATAGTTTTAAATTTATGATAAACATGATCAAATCTCTCGACATGTAGAGCTGAAATAATTTAATTCTTCTTATCTCTTGGTAAATCCATAATTAACATTATCTAGATTTTTCATATATATATATATATATATATATATATATATATATATATATATATATATTTATATATATATATATATATATATATATATATATATATATAATACCATTGTAAAAACCATGGGTTCTTAAATTTGACAATTTTACCAAAACTTTATTTTATTATTATTATTATTATTATTATTTTATATATAATTTGAGCAAGTGAAAATGTTCATGTAACACTGTGGGGCCTATGAGCAAGATTCCTAAGCATGACCATTTATGGAAATTTACCATGGAAATTCTTAATCTATAAATAGCTTTTGGTATTATACCATGGGCTAATATCATGGAGGTTAAATCTCTACCATCCACCTCATAATTTATGATAATTAAACCATCATAGATCCATCTTAAATTGAGATCTACCAACAACCAAGAGGAATCCAACCCAAAGATAAGATCTATCTAATCTAGTACCTTCAAAAAAAGTTTATCATAAGAAACCATTGTGAATATCATGATCTTGTAAACCACAATTTGTAAGCCATCAAATAACTAATTCAGTCTTATATATGATTCCACGATCTTGTAAACCACAATCTGTAAGCCATCAAATAACTCTTTCAACCTTATATACGATTATTATTTACTCAAGTTAACATTATAGTACTTGTTATTACACAAGTGTTTTAGTGCAATTAAAATTCTAGAAACAACATAACATAGCATACCATGATCTTGTAAACCACAATCTGTAAGCCATCAAATAACTAATTCAACCTTATATATGATTCTTATTTACACAAGCATTTTAGTGCAATTAAAATTATAGAAACAACATAACATAATATTACGTTATAGAAGTTAGGAATACAGGAAGGCTTGAAAAAATGCTCTGCACCAGGCCAACTTCCATGACCTAGGGTTTGGAGGCTTCAGGGCAGGCTGCCCTAGGGAAACCTCCCTCCCAGCTCTCTAGGCCGCGATCATAGTCCTGGTAAGCCTTTAGGCTCACCTATGACATAAACCAGTGGGGGGACTATTGCTCCCCCTACCACAGGCCAACCTCCCATAGGGGCGGCAACAGGGACTAACATCGACAGTCAGCAAAACTCTGGCCAGCCTCATGACACAACAGGGGCGACTCTCACAGCACAACAGAAATCCACACTTGAAGCAGAAGCATTAAATATCGCATCATCCACATGCTTTCTAAAGGATACCAAAAGAACAATGATCGAGCTCCCTACGCACTGCATCAATGAAAGAATACAGTTCATGAAGGATCACGCATTGATAGTCAAGTTCATGGGCTTTTGGCCCATTGAAAAAGCCCTCCGAGGATGGATAGCTTCCAAATGGAAGCCCAACGGTCACATCTACCTTCAGTTATGCGCCAAAGGCTTCTTCAATATGATCTTCACATGTATTGAAGTCAAAAATAGATTCATGGACGAAGGACCATACTTCTTCAACTCGATAGGCTTATACCTTCACAATTGGGCTGAGTGCTTCAACCCAAAAAAACAAGGTCTCACATCAGCCCCAATCTAGATCTGGCTCTATTCCCTCCCCTAATATTACGGGGATGAGCTGCCCCTAAGGAACACAGGTAATACCCTAGGAGAATTCTTCAAAACAATGGAGGAAACAAAGATCAACCAATATGCAGCATACGCACGAATATGCATCTACACAAACATAACAGAGTCGATCCATGGCGAGATAAGCTTATTTCATGATGATTTTGAATGGATGCAAACAGTAGATTATGAACATGTTCCTTTTAGATGCCAGAGGTGTCATCAACATGGGAACCTATTTAGAGACTGTCCCCTTAATCAAAAAGCGAAAGCTAATAATGAAACAAATGACCAAGCTATAAAAGGGTTTACGAAAGTAGCAAGAAAGAAAAGGCACAACAAGAGAACCAACTCTAACCAGAAAAAAATAGTCCCTGTGACCAGCAACAACTTCGTAGCCCTAAATCAACTGGGTGAAAATGAGAATGAATCTGCCAAAGAGGTAGGGCGAACCTTGCAGGAGCAGCCCCATACCTCAAAGAAACAACAGGACAAGATCCAACCGGAAGACTTTCTGAAACCCCAAACCCCTATCCACGTAGGCGACAACTCTGCATTGAACGGAAAAGAACAGGTATTGCATACAATCCTAGAAGCCATGGAGCAAGAGCTAGAGAGAATAGACCTTGAGGGCCTGGATCTCTTAGGTTTTTTGTGTAACCATCTCCAAAAATAGAAGAAAAGAGATATTAACGCCTTAGAAATAAGCCACTTTGAGGGGGCAACCTCCAATACATTACATAAATGAACAACTCTTGGATGATACAATTTACAAAACCTCTTTTCTATATATAGGAGTCCATGGGGCCATAATGTAATCCTAGTGGGCCACAATGTAATCGTAGCCGACCTAACAATAATAATTTAAGGGCACAATAATAATAAAAATGGGGGTTACAAGGGTAAAATAATAACAATAAGGGGGTTACACTAACAACAATAAGGGACTATACTAGTGATATAGGGACCTAACATGCCCCTCTCCTTCAAAAAAGTGTTGTCCTCAACGCTTGAGTAGCTCCGGGTGCTTCTGTATAAAATTCTCATCCTCCCATGTAGAATCTTCGGTGGGTAAGTTCTTCCACTTGATGAGATACTCTGAAATTGATCGATTCCATAGTTGTCGAGTTCTTGTTTCCGTGACCGCTTCAGGTTCCAATATGATTTTTCCTTCCTCATCAAGTTCTAGCAATATTGTTTGAACTGGAAGAGTTTCACCTATAAACTTATTTAAGCATGAAACATGGAAAACTGGATGCACTCGTGAAGAAGCAGGAAGCTCCAATTTGTATGCCATAGTACCAATCTTTTGCTACACCTTGTAAGGACCATAGTACTTTGGTGATAATTTATTATCGTTCTTAGCTTTCTTGAGGGACATTTGTTTGTATGGCTGTAGCTATGAAAATACCCAATTACCTATATCAAAACTTCTCTCACTGCAATGTTGATCTGCTTGTTGTTTCATTTAGTTTTGTGCCAAATTCAGGTTATCCTTTAAGAGTTAGAGAACTTCTTGCTGATGCTCGATGTGATCTTCCACTGCTTCAACCTTCGAATTTTCACTTAAATATGATGTGATGGATGGTGGATGATATCCATAAAGTGTCATAAATGGGGTCATTTTTGCTGCAGTATGGAAGGAAGTGTTATACCACCATTTAGCGAGAGGTAACCACTTGACCCATTGTGTTTGTTTATCAGATACAAAACAACGAAGATATCATTCCAAACATTTATTTACTATCTCAGTTTGACCATCAGATTGAGGATGATAAGATGAGCTATGAGCTAATTGAGTACCCAAACAAGAAAATAACTCCGTCCAAAAATTTCCAGTAAAAATGGGATCTCTGTCGCTCACAATAACCCTTGGGCTTCCATGTAGCTTTTGAATTCTGTCCATAAATGTAGTAGCAACCGTACTTGCTTTAAATGGACGAGATAATGCACAAAAGTGTGCATACTTGGTAAGTCTATCAACTACCACCATGATGACACTCTTTCCTTCGGACTTAGGTAAACCTGTGATAAAATCCATTGAAATCTCCTCCCAACGTTGACTTGGAATGGATAAAGGCTGTAGAAGTCCTGGGGTCTTAATTGTTTCCACTTTATTCTGCTGGCAAACCAAACATTCCACCACAAACTTTCGAATATCAGATTTAAGGCCATCCCAAAAAAATTCTTTCTTCACCCTGTGGTAAGTTTTTAAAAATCCTGAGTGTCCTCCTAAAGGAGAAGTGTGCAATTCCAGAAGAATATTTTATTTTAGTTGGGAATTCTTACAAAGATATAAGCGATCTTTGTACCATAAGGAATCATTTTTCCAACTAAATGTATCAGATGTACTAGGATCTTGCTGCAACTTTTGAATGAGGGTCCATACATCTTTGTCCTTCTTCCATTCATCTCTTGCTTCGGTTATCCAATCTGGTTGGATAATAGAAATGGCACAAAGCAATGCTTCCACCTCTTCATTCTTTCTTGAGAGTGCATCTGCAACAATATTAAGCTTTCCTTTTTGTAGATTATTTCAAAGTCATAACCCAACATCTTTGTGACCCATTTTTGCTGCTCTTCTGAAGATAGTCTTTGTTCCAAAAAGTGTTTAAGACTATCATGATCAGTTTTTACCTTGAAGTGTCTTCCCATTAGGTAAGTTCGCCATTTATTTAGTGCCTGCAGTATTGTTAACATTTCTTTCTCATAAATAGGTTTCTGTAAATACTTTCCTTTGATTGGAGGACTTTAAAAAGCAATGAGTCTTCCTTCCTGCATTAAAACAGCACCAATTCCATTTCTTGAGGCATCACAATCCACAATAAAGGTTTTTGTGAAGTCTGGCGTAGCTAAGACTAGTGCTCGACACATTGCCTCTTTAAGATGTTCAAAGGCCTTAGTTGCTTCAGGATTCCATGAAAATGCATCCTTCTTCAATAATGTTGTTAGAGGTGCTGCTATTCTCCCATAATTCTTAACAAACGTGTGATAATACCCTGTTAACCCGAGAAATACTCGCAACTTCTTTATGGTTGTGGGGACTTTCCATTCCTTAATGGCTTTAATTTTGTTAGGGTCTACCTTAACACCCTCGTGAGATACAATATGACCCAGGTATTCCACCTCTTGTACTCCAAAGAAACATTTTGATGTTTTTGAATATAATTGTTTCTCCTGCAATAGTTTGAGGACCCTATCAACATGTTCAACATGATCCTTCCAAGACTTGCTGTAGATTAGTATATCATCAAAAAATACTAGCACAAATTTTCTAAGGAAGGGTTTGAAAATGGAATTCATCAACCTTTGAAATGTAGATGGTGCATTGGTAAGGCTAAAAGGCATGACCAAAAATTCATAATGAACCTCATGAGTTCGAAATGTTGCTTTTGGAATATCTTCAGTCTTCATTCTAATTTGATGATATCCTGAATGAAGATCCAACTTGGTAAAATAGATTTCTCCATGTAATTCATCCAATAGTTCATCAATCACAGGAATGGGAAATTTATCTTTAATGGTGAGCTTATTGAGCTCCCTATAATCCGGATGCATTCGCCATGATCCATCCTTCTTATGTACCAATACTACAGGAGCAAAGAAAAAACTTTGACTAGGTTGATTTATACCCGCCTCTAACATTTCTGCAATCATACGTTCAATTTCGCTCTTTTGGACATAAGGATATCTATAAAGCCTGATGTTTGGACGAGCACTTCCTGGAATCAAATGAATAGCATGATCATGATCATGAATAGGTGGGAGTCCTTTTGGAGTTTCAAACACCTTGGAATGATTGTCCAAGACTAGTTGGAGATCTGCAGAAATAGATGATTTTGATGTTGGAACTTCTAGTGAGCATAATTGTGCAATTACGCCTTGCTGTTATTTCTTTAGAAGCTTTGTCATGAAATTAGAGCTTATTATCTTTCCCGGCTTCCCCGCAATACCCCATAATTCAACTTCCTTTCCTTTTGAAAAAAAATCAAGAAAAGTTCTTGAAAATAAAAAGCTATCATCCCCAAAGATTGTAACCATTATACTCCTAGTACAAAATCAGCACCTCCCATAGGAATGGAAAGTATTGGACTAGTTAATACATATTCCCCCATGGTTAGCTTGATATTATGGAATTTTCTAGAGCAATTTATAGTTCCTCCATTTGCAACCATCACTTGACATTCTGGTGCTGGCTATAGGAAAAAATTTAATTCCTTGGCTACCTTACAATGAATAAAATTATGGGTGCTACCTGAATCAATCAACACTATTACCTTTTTCTTCTTGATATGTACTTCTATCTTGAGAGTTTGAGGAGTGGTAATTCCTAACAGTGCATTACACGATATGATCGAATTCATTTCTTCCCCTTCTATGGCTAGTTCCTGGTGTATATCCTCTTCTTTTTCATTTTCTTCTTCCTCTTCACAATCTATGTAAAATAATTTCTTCTCAGCACACTTATGACCTTTAGTGTATTTGCTATCACAATTGTAGAAAATCCCTTTTACTCTTTTTTCTTCCAATTCTTGTGGTTTCAACCTTGTAGGTTGTGTAAATCTAGGCCTAGCAACACTTCCTTCTTTATAGAAGTGAGTGGTAGGCTTCCTTGTTGCCGTAATTTTACATTAAATTTTTCTTTCCAACCTGAATGCCTTCTCCAATGAATCAGGTTCAAAAATGCGAACTTCATGTTGGATGTTATCCTTTAAAGTGCCTATGAAGAGATCAATACTGTGTTCCTCTGGAATATCAGTTACCCTTATATTCAATTTTTGGAAGTCCTCAATGTGCTCCCCCACTAAGACCTTTTGTTTGAGATTTATCAATTTTTTAAAGAAGGTGTTGCTCTTTGTATCCTCATAATGTGCTATCATTTCCTCTGTAAAACTTGACCAAGTGAAAAAAAAATTACGGGAGCAAAGCCATCAATACCATACAAATGTATTTTGTTCTAAATGTGAAGTTGCAATGCGTACCTTTTGTGTGTTTCGCACATTATGGAGATCAAAATATTTCTCCATTTGTAGTATCCATGTTACAGGATACTTTCCATCAAACTTCCTCATCTCCATTTTTGGAATATGGTGGTTCTTCCCGCCAACATTAGATTTTATGAAATCATGATTAACATTTATTTTATTCTCATCATGAGTTTCTTCTACTATCTTTTCACCATTATGAAACATTTCTTGTATCAACTTTGTCAAATCTTCCATGTCTGATTTTAGATCATTCTTCATGTTTTCCATGTTGTCTTTCATGTCATCTATCTTAGCTTCCATGCCAGCCATCTTAGCTTCCACGCTTTTCTTCAAAACTTCCATTTCATTTTTTGTTGCTTTTTGCGAGAGCGAAATTTGGTGCACTTGCTCTTGTAATTTTGATAGATCATGTTGCAATTATTCATCTTCATGAGTCATAGTAGAGCCTTATGAAGGCTTAATGGGTGTTGAATTATTTTTATGGGGCATATTTTAGAACCCAATACTGATATATATTCTACAATATGCCCTTGGAATCAATTCAAATTGATTCTTCAAACAAGACTTGTGCAATTCGGAAAAAAAAATATACACCTTTTTCTTGCTTTTGAGGAGCTCGATATTGAAATTGGATTATCTCTATGATTGCAGCACTTCAATATTTGAATTTCTGCAAAGATGTAGCCCTATGAATTCTCTTTCGAATGCCACAGTTCTGACCTGATTTGGATTCTCCAAGACAAATTTGTGTCCAATCTCCCACAATGACCTAATTATGGACTAGTTCAGCAGAGCGAAGTTGTACGACTTGCCACGTGTCACTGTTTCATCCTTTGGCTTTAAAATTAATATCCAAGAAATTACAGCCCATTTACTTACAACCACTTTTTATGGCACTCCAATCCGATGCTTAGAGAGATAGTTATGAATCTTTTCCCACGATCACCTCTTTGAGATGAAATTCGGGAGCCTGAAAACACACTACCTTCCACAGATCATATCTCCAAAAATATTACGAACCAAGCTCTGAAATTTTTTGAAACGTTTCCTCAGGATTTCGGCTTTGCACCCTAAAAATTTCAGATTCTGAACCTTTGTAGAAAACAAATTATAGCAAAAATGGCACGATGACCTGTTTAGAGCAGCAAAACCCTAGAATCCAAAGCTCTGATACCAAATGTTGCGTAACCAGCTCCAAAAATAGAAGAAAAGAGATATCAACGCCTTAGAAATAAGCCAGTTTGAGGAGGCAACCTCCAATACATTACATAAATGAACAATTATTGGATGATACAATTTACAAAACCTCCTTTCTATATATACGAGTCCATGGGGCCATAATGTAATCCTAGTGGGGCCACAATGTAATCCTAACCGACATAACAATCATAATTTAAGGGCACAATAATAAAAATATGGGGGTTACAAGGGTACAATAATAATAATAAGGGGGTTACACTTACAACAATAAGGGACTATACTAGTAATATAGGGACCTAACAAGGTTAGAGGATGCATGCAGTAAGAAGGACTTTCTCTCAATACCCGAGCAGCAGATCTAGAAGCTAGAAGAAATCCTCACCTAAGCACAGAAAATCCCTTCTCTGGGAATTCAGGGAGGTACGCACATGAATACAAAATATTTCATGAAAGAATCCTGCAAAAGAGGCAGGAAAACAACACTGCAAAGAACAATAGAAATGGGCAAATAAATGGTAGAATCTAGGAGATTCCCCAAGTTAACCCAATTCTACGCCTACTCTCCCAACCCCCCTTAATGAAGATCATCTCATGGAATATCAGAGGGCTCAATAGCTCCACCAAGCATGATATCATCAAGAAAATAATCACTAAGGAACACCCTGCAATTTTCTACATGCAAGAAACCAAATGCTCCAGCTCCACTTTGGAAACAATCTTCAAAAGGATATGGGAAGGATGCAAAAAAATAGCGGTTGATGCCAATGGAGCTTCTCGAGGATTGGCAATCATCTAGAACCGCCTCATCATCACCCTAGAGAAATGTCATGCCAATAGGCACTTCATTCAGGCTAACTTTCACTTGATTGGAACCTCCATCCATGGCTTGCTAGCGAATGTCTACTTTCCCCAAAATATCCACTAGAAAACTGAACTTCTGGACAACATTGTTGATCTCAATAAACATACATCTCTACCACTCTGGCTGCTTGGAGGAGATTTCAATATGATAACCAATCTATAGGAAAAAATTGGTGGAGGGAAGCATCTATACATGGACAACAATGGATTCAAGAACTTCATATAAGACAACCACCTCATAGATCTACAAAATTCCAAAGGAATCTTCACCTAGAACAATAGAAGAGGAAGCACCCATAAAATTGCCTCCAGACTGGACCAGTTCCTCATCATGGAAGACTTCTTACAGCTGGGGGGTTGACCTTGTATCCACCATTATTCTGGCCACAAGCTCTGATCACTGGCTGATACAACTACAATGGTTAATACCATGTACGTTTGTGCCCAAACCATTCTGCTTCAAACACTATTGGCTCAGACATCCAGGGTTCAAAGAAATTATCTCAGACTAGTGGTCCTCCCTTTCCCCACCTTAGGGAACAAAAATGCATCAGTTCCAGACAAAGATGAAAATGCTCAAAGGGAAACTGAAGGAGTGGAATAAAACCACCTTCGGCAATATCTTCAAAGATCAAAGAGAGCTGGAAGAGAAAATGAAGAAGCTTCAACAAACAATCATCTTGAAAGGCCACTTAGTAGGTTTAGAGAACAAAGGGAAAACACTTACAACCCATATGGAAGAGAGAAGAAGCCAGGAAGAGATCCTATGGAAACAAAAATCTAGGATCTGCTGGCTCAAAGATGGAGAAAGAAACAAAAAAAAATTGCACCACTCCACCATTCAACAGAGGATGCATAATAGAATCACAACTCTCAAAAATCAAAATGGAGAACTTCTAGAAAAGCACAAAGATATCACAGAGGAGCTGTGTAACCACTTCAAGGGTGTTCTCCACAAGCCAAATCATAAGAGGTACAAGGCTATAGGGAAAATAACCTAGCATATACCTGAATTGGTCATGGAAGAACACAACAAGATGTTGCTCAAAGCCGCAACCCTAGATGAGGTGGAACAAGCAATCTTCCAACTGAAGGAAGAGAACGCTCCTAGCCCTGACAGATTCACTACTAACTTCTTCCACTTATTCTAGGAAGCCATCAAAGAAGAGGTTTGGGGTGTCTTTGACGAATCATGCACCACTCATTGGCTCCTTCCAACTCTCAACACCACCTTCCTCACTCTCATACCAAAAGAAGAAAATGCTGCTACACCAAGAAAGTATAGACCCATGGCACTCTGCAATGTCATTTACAAGATAATTTCCAAAGTTATTGCTAATAGACTGAAGCAGCTCCTTCCCCTGATTATATTCCCAGAGAAAATGGGCTATGTAGAAGGACGACAAATCTTGGATGGAATCCTTTCAACCCATGAGGCCATACATTCTCTCAAAACCACCAAAAAACCTGGTATGCTCCTCAAAATTGATCTACCCAAGGCCTTTGACAAACTCAGTTGGGATTGCATAAAACATGTCCTTCTTGCCTTTGGCTTCAGCCACACCTAGGTTAGATGGATTATGAGCCTTATAAACTCCCCTTTTCTTTCCATCCTATTCAATGGCATACCCTCAACAACCTTCAGTCCCTCCAGAGGTATAAGACAATGAGATCCACTTTCGCCCTTCATTTTCATTATTATGGCTGAAGGGCTAGGTCGACTGCTCAAAAGCTCTGTCCATTCAGGGACTCTACAAGGCATACCCCTCCACAATCTTCCCCTCACTTCTCATCAACAATTTTTGGACAATAATATGATCATGGGACACCCCTCAATCTAGGAAGCTCACTCCCTCAAATCTCTGCTAGACTGTTTCTCAAAAGCTTCTGGTACAGAGGTAAACCCTGACAAATCTCAAATCCTCTTCTTCCATACTCCCCCTATCACTCAGCGTAGCATCGACCACATTTTAGGCTTCTTCATAGCCTCATTGCCCTCCAAATACCTCAGCACCCTCTCACTGCCACTGCCATTAATCATTCCTCTTGGCGAGCGCTGATAAACATGATGGAAACCAAGTTATCCAACTGGAATCATCGCTCTCTCAATATAGTGTGTTGCATGGTTCTTATCAAAGATTTACTTCAATCTCTCCACATATACCTCTTCTTTGTGCTCACAGCCCCTAAATAGGTCCTTAAGGCTATGCACAAACTACAAAGGAATTTCCTGTTGGGAGGAACCAAAGAGAAAAATAAATGGGCACTAGTCAATTGGAAAGAAGTATGCATGCCAAAAGGTCATGGGGGCCTAGGTCTGCGAGACCCAAAGCACAACAAAAGTATCATGGTAGCCATTATTTGGTGGAAATGGGTCTCCAACCCTCACGCACCTTGGTCTAACCTGTGGGCAGCCAAATCTGCGAGCAACTATCCTAAAAAGGACCTTATCAGATTCAATATAGAACCACGAGGCTCCCAAATATGGAAAACTACCAGCAACCAAAAACAGTTGATTTAATCCCACATCTTCAAGGAGTTGTGCAGTGGTACTCAGGCCATATTTTGGGAGGATTCCTGGCAGCAACTACCTTGTCTCTCCTCAATATTTCCTAGACCCTTGTGGAGCACAACATTAAAGGTAAGGCAGCGGAGATGTGTACAGGATTTCTAGACCAATGATACAACTCAAGGTTACAGAAACTGGATTCAAACTGACAGATGGAAAGAAGACTGGAACAATGAAAACCATAAAGACATTTGGGAGAAACTAATAACCAAAAGAAAAATCAGAGCCCATCTAGGACCTGATATCCTTCGTTGGGGTCACACACGAAGTGGTAACTACTCCACCAAGGAAGTCTACAACCTCTTACAACAACAGAACCCAGATCCATCCAATCTTATCTGGAAAAAGATATGGACCGCCAAGCTCTGGCCCAAAGTAGCCACCTTTTTATGGCTGCTCAGTAAATGATGCATTCTCACATGGGAGAATCTATTGAAGCGAGGGTTTGTAGGCCCCTCAAAATTCCCTCTATGCTAGGAGAATTTTGAAACCATCGACCACTTGCTGGACCTATGCCCTACCTCCAACGCCCTGTGGGATAGGATCACAATCCTATGTAGACACACCAATAGAGAAAGGGGAAACATCATCAACACCATCAGCAAGTGGGAGGAAAACCCTTACTCCAGCAACCTTCTGAAAAGACTCTAGAAGATAATTCTGGGCCTCTTGACCTGAAACATATGGAAAGAAAGGAACAGTAGGATCTTTAAAGATAAGGTATCCAATCAAGAGAAAATCTAGGCAAGGATACATGGAAACCTCACTGAAACCTTCGTCATTACTTCCTGTAGTAAGGAATATCTCCCCACCTCTACTACGGAGCAACTGGAATATGAGCATAAATACTCCCCTAGACAACCCCCCAATGAAAGAAGAAAGATCCATAGCTCCTGATCAATGGAATCCACCCCCAATGGATACTTCAAATGTAACTTCGATGGTGCCTCCAACGACAACCCCAGAAACGCAGGATTCAGAGGTATCTTCATGAAATCCCAAGGATAACCCCTTCTAATCTACTATGGAAATATGGGATGGGACAATAGCAACTCCGCGAAGCTAGAGGGACTCATCCAGGGCATCTCCAGAGCCATTGAGTTCAACTATTTTCTCCTATAAATGGAGGGATATTCACAAATTATCACTATGGCAGCCACAATAATTCTTCATGGATCAGCCTCCACAAAGGTATCCACCAACTGGAGACTTGCTAATAGGCTCCAACTCCTGGAAAAACTGATACAAAATCACAGGGCAATAAAATTCCACCATGTGCACAAGAAAATGAACATTTTTGTGGACCTCCTCGTGAACAAGTGTGTGGAAAGTCACAGAGGGTCGCATTACTCCAATCTCTCCCATATTAAGGATGAATCTCTAAGAAGAGATTTCCAAACTCTAATCCAAAAAGACCTTCTCTCCCCGAATGCAGGTGATAGTAGCAGCACGCTTGATCACAGTCTCTCCCACGCTCGATAGGATGAAGATCTACAGGATGAGCCTTCACACGACATGGATCCTCACTCCTGCAATCATTTTCCATATATGACAAAGACCAGGCACCATGAAGATACACAAAGAAAACAACATCCCCTCAAGGGCACCTCTCTGTCGTAATCTCTTGAATGATCTCCTAAACAGATATGACGGAAGACCATAGCTATACGGACATGGCTACTCATGAAATTAGTTACAGCATGTAGCTGTGAGGGAAGCATATAATGCTCAACATCTTCGCATGTGTCACAACCCTACAAAAATGGAGGACCTCTCTGTCGCAATCTCTTGAATGATCTCCTAGACAGATATGATGGACGGCCATAGCTCTACGCACATGCCTACTCATGAAATCAGTTACAACATGAAGTTGCAAGGGAAGCATATAATGCTCAGCATCTTCGCATGTGTTACAAGCCTAAAAAAATGGAGGACCTATAGCACAGAACCTTTCAGAGTCTGCTTCTTTTGGTATTTTTTATTCAATCCCTGCCCTCTTGCGCACCCAGTCTGCCACGCATCCTCCCCCCTGTGCCGCGCTACGCAGAATCCCCCGGCTTGCGTACTCCCCTAATTGCGCGCCTCGCCTCGGCCCCACATGTCTTGCTAGTTTCACTAGCTTGTGTGTTCCCACTATCATGCACCCCTTACTAGGCACCCTCCTTTAGCGTGCCTCCCTATCCAATAATTCTTCATTGCGCACCTCTCATCTCAGATCCCCATCAACTCCCTGCCTCTTCTGACCAAGGCCCCTAGGCTGCACCAACGCACCATCAGAGGTGGAAAGAGAGGTGTGATCCCTAGTTGCTACCATCAGGGGTCAGATAATCGCTTGGAATTTGTTGAAGGCTTCTCCTCGAGCAGTCACGTTAGAGAGGACCCCCAGAGTCTCGAACTCGACGAAGAGGAGGAGGCCCCCACTCATGTAATGCAAAGAGACAGAAGCAAACCATAGAAATCCACCATTGCGCTCCAGGGGCACCCCTTTCCCCACAAGACTGAGCCTCTACCAACACAGGAGGATGAAGGGGATGACACAGATGCCTGGATAATGGACTCGGAAGGCACCTAGAAGTGAGTTCCAGATACCGAGTACCTTGTGGCTCCCATCCTCTGCGCACCTACTTCTAGGCCTCCGCATCAACCTACTTCTGAAGAGGATGTTGCTACGCAGGAGTTTCCCTGTCCCATTATGGAGGAAGATCCAAATAGCGATGATGATGCAGAAGACTCATGACTGCACAGTAGCTCAGCTCTTCTTAGTTCTTTTTCATGCTTGTTATTATCACATAACTTCTATTTTCACTGGTGCTACAATACATTTTATAAGACTCATGACTACACAATAGGTCAGCTCTTCTTAGTTCTTTTTCATGCTTGTTATTATCACATAACTTCTATTTTCACTAGTGCTACAACACATTTTGTAATTTACTGTTTGATGTCATTTTCAAGCTCGTTTCCTCAATGGAGGCAACCCCCTACTTGCGCAACAAAGGCTGGGATTGGCTAAGCGCATTTTACCAACCCAGCCTGTAGCATATGTATTGTTCTACTTTCAAATTAATATGGTTTAGACTCACTTACCAAAAAAAAAAAAAACATTACGTTATATCACATAAGTGTAATGCACTACATAAGTGTCATACTAGGTTGTGGAGTGTCTCTTAATCCAATTAAAATTCTAGAAACCTATACCAAGTATGTATAGATATGTCACATATAAGGATTGAACTTATATAGAAAAAGGTAACAACATTTTTCCCAACCACTAAATCTACATTTAATTGACAATAAAATAAAATAAATAAATATGAACTTGATCAATGTGTCATATCTCTTTCTAAATTTCAATACAATTTTTTCATAAAGTTTCATAATAAATAATTAAAGCTATAATAAGACTCATTTAAATTTTCATTAGAAAATATAGTGAGTGTGTTGTTGCACTACAATTTTTTCATAAACTATTTTAATAAATAATTAAAGCTATAATGAGACTCATTTAAATTTTTATTAGAAAATGTAGTGAGTGTGTTGTTAGCATCATTTTCATAACTATTTTTTATTGTTCAAATATGGTGATTGTGGTTATTGCGCCGAGAGGCGCATTCTACAGCCCAGTATGACCCCGATGTGTAAGTATGTCGGAAGCCAAAAAAAAATGTCGGCTTGAACAATAACTTACATAAACATATAAATAAATAATTAAAAATTTATTAAAAATAAATTTATACTATATAAACTTAAAATATGAAGAGTTTACTAAAACTCAAAAAAGAGATACGATAAATAAATAATATATGGTAAATACATAAAAATATAAATAAACCATAGGTATGGTAAATAAATAAAACCTCTTTTTATATTACTCAGGAGGTATGGTAAATAAATATAAATATAAATAAACTAGAGGTATGGTAAATAAATAAAAACGATTTTTATATTTACTCAATAAACCACTTTATATTTACAAAAACAAAAAAACAAGTTTTATTTAGGTGAAGCCTATGGGACAAATTATTATTAATACCATGGGCCAAATACCATGGGAAAAATTATTAATAATACCATGTGCAAATACCATGGGCCAAATAATATATTTATAAAATAGGTATGGTAAATAAGTAAATATAAAAGAGGTATAAAGTGGTAAGATAAATAAATAAAAATATATCAAATACGATTAGAAATCAAGATCTAATTATATATGAAGTATAAGGGTCAAATACCATGGACCAAATTATTATTAAAACCATGCCCAAAAAAACATTATTAAACCTAACATTAATATTAAAATATTAATATTATTAAATTTAATATGTTTAGATTAATACAATATTAAATTTATTATATTGTAATATATATTAATATATCATGATATATGATAGAGGTGGAGAAATAGGGGGGAGTGACAAGGGAGATATGGAGATAAATTGAAGGAGACAGGAGAAGAGGAATGAAGAGAGAGAGAGTGAGAAGTGTGAGAGAGTTAAAGAAGGGTAAGAGAGGGAAAGGGAGACATAAAGATGGAGGTGGGAGAGAGATAAGGAGAGAGGGAGGGAGAGGGAGAGAGGATTGGAGGGTAAAGAGTGAGAGAGAGAGAAAGAAGGGGGAAGGGAGAGGGAGGTAGGAGAGAAAGGGAGAGAGAGAAAGGATGAGAGGAGGAGGAGAGAAGGAGGGATAGAGAGATGGAGCTAGAGGCGGAGCAAGGAAAGGAAGAAGAAATACATAGAGAGGGAGTGACAAGGGAGAGATGGAGAGAGAGTGTGTATGCTTATGGGTGGGATAAGGATACATAGGAGTGATGAGGACAAGGGGGGAGAGAAGTAGAAAGGAGGCGTGATGGAGACAAGGGGGGAGAGAAGGATAAAGGGATAGAAATAGTAAGATAGTTGGCAAGTGAGATAAAGTGATGGGGGAAGAGAGAGGATTGGAGTACAGAGAGAGAGAGAGAAAGAAAGATAGCTGGGGGTTCAAATATAAGGAGGTGAGAGAGGAATGATGAGAGAGAGGAAGAGAGTGATGGGGGAAGAGAGGATTTTCGGAGAGAGAGAGAGAGAGAGAGAGAGAGAGAGAGAGATGTGGGAAGATAAAGGAAGGTAGGAGATAAAGGGAGAGACACGAAGGAAAAGAGAGGGGACTTGAAAGAGAGGAGGAGAGAGGGGAGGAGAGAGGGAGGGATAGAAATATGGATTTGGAGAGGGAGAGAGGGAGGGATAGGAATATGGATTTGGAGAGGGAGAGAGGGAGGGATTGAGATATGGAGAGAGAGAGAGATGGGGGAAGAGAAAGGGAGGTAGGAGAGAAAGGGGGAGAGAGGAGGGAAAGGAGAGGGGACTTGAAAGAGAGGAGGAGAGAGGGGAGGAGAGAGGGAGGGATAGAAATATGGATTTGGAGGGGGAGAGAGGGAGGGATTGAGAGATGGAGCTAGATGAGGAGAGAGGGAGGGAAGAATAAATACATAGAGAGTGAGTAGTGGAGAGAGAGGGGGAGTGACAAGGGAGAGATGAAGAGGGAGTGTGTATGTTGTGGGGTGAGATAAAGAGACAAATAAGGAGATATGGAGAGAAGAGGGGAGAGAAGGAGAGAGAGAGGCATATGGTAATAAAGTTGGAAGGTGAAGATATAGAGAGAGAGGGCTGGGGGGGAGAGAAAGGAAGAGAGAGGGTGAAGAGAGGTAGGGAAAGAGATATGAAGATGGAGAGGGAGAGAGGGGGAGGTAAGAATAAAGACATAGAGGGTGAAAGGTGGAGAGAGAGAGAGAGAGAGAGAGAGGGAGAGAGAGAGAGAGAGGAGGAGAAGGAGGAGGAGGGAGTGATAGATAGATAGATAGATTGGAGAAAGAGAGTTTATGTTTTGGAGTTGATATAGAGAGATAGAGTGAGATATATATATAGATGTAAGGTGAAGAGAAATAAAGATAGATGGAGAGGAGGAGGGAGGGACAAGGAAATTGATAGATATGGAGTGAGAGAGAGTGTGTGTATGGTGGGGTGAGATAAAGAGAAAAAGAAGGAGAGATGGATGGATATATAGATATATATGGGGGAGAGAGGGAAGAAGGTTTCCTGCAGTAGATGCATTGATTTTAGTGTAGATGGTGATTTCTAATTCTATTTGATTTCTTGCACTAGATGAATTGATTTTGGTGTAGATGTTGATTTCTAATGATATTTGATTACTTACACTAGATGGATTGATTTTAATGTAGATGATTTATAATCCTATTTGATTTCTTGCACTAAATGCATTAATTTCAGTGTAGATGATGATTTCTAATCCTATTTGATTGATTTCACTAGATGCATTAATTTTAATGTAGATTTTGATTTTTAGTTATATTTGATTTCTTTCACTAGATGAATTGATTTCAATGTATATTATTTTTAATCCTATTTGATTGTTTGCACTGAATGGATTGATTTCAATGTAGATGGTGATTTCTAATCCTATTTTATTTCTTTCACTAAATGCCTTGATTTCAGTGTAGATGGTGATTTCTGATCTTATTTGATTGCTTGCACTAGATGTATTAATTGCAATGTATATGTTGATTTATAAGTATATTTGATTGCTTGCACTAAATGCATTGATTTAAATGTAGATGATTTATAATCCTATTTGATTCCTTGCACTAAATGCATTTATTTCAGTGTAGATGGTGATTTATAATCCTATTTGATTGCATGCACTAGATGCATTGATTGAGAGAGGAAGGAAAACACTAGATGCATTGATTTCAGTGTAAATGTTGGCTTTAAATCTTATTTTCCTACTTGCACTAGACTCATTTATTTGAGTGTAGATGTTGATTTCTAATCATATTTCATTACTTGCATTAGATGCATTGATTTTAGTGTAGATGTTGTTTTCTATTATTATTTGATTTCTTGCATTAGTTGCATTGATTTCAGTGTATATGTTGATTTCTGATTTGATGTAATTGGATGTATGATGGTACATTAATTTTAAATTCATTGGATTAATAGTGTGTGTGCAATGATTTCAGTGTAAGCATAAAAACATTATTGACAATGTACATTGATTATTGTGTTATAGTAATTCAACCTATTAATATTGGAGAGCAAGAGAGAAAAGGTATGATGTTTACTACAACAGCTCGAGCTAAATATTTAAATGGTTTACGATTCCAACTGTCCTTTTCAAATAATCAATATGAAAATATGACAAAACTAACATGGGTGAAAATAAGAATAGTAGAAGAAAATAGTTTGAAATTGATCACAATGAAGACTATTCGTAATTGACTACATTCTTATTATTCACAGTTCACTTTGCATTCAAAATTTTATTTCATCATTAAATTTATTTTACAATATTTATCATCTCAACAAACTGAGGTAACTAATCAAATTTAAAATTAAAATGACTCAATAAATTTCAGAAATATTTAACATATTTAAAATGGTTATGTTAATATTAGAAGTATTTACATATTATTGATCAAATTAAGCATATGTTCCTCATATTATCGATAGATTTTCCTTGGTCGCACACGACTGAAACCATCCCAGATCCATCTTAACTCCGGATCTATCAAGCCCCGATAGGGATCAAATCTCTCGAGGTGAAAACCTTTCCTCAAGTTTTGCACTCAAAAAAGAGTTTTTCACCTCGAGAGATTTGATCCCTCTCGGCACTTGATAGATCCGGAGTTAAGATGGATCTAGGCTGGTATTAAAAAAAAACACTTAGAGATTTGATGTTACTTTTCTAAAATCCAATTACAAAGTTACCTCCCAAAAAAAATCAGTGTTATCAAAACAATTTACTCAACCCATCGAAACCATTTTTATGATATATTCTTAATTTTATTTCTTCAAAGCTATATACTTCCCAAAGCTTTAAAGGTGAAATATGAAAAAGCAACTCATATATTGGTGGGAAAAGCCAATTTTATAAAAACTTAATCATAACAAACAATTATATAATTTCAATTCATATATATTTTGGTGGGAAAATTTGATTTTTAAAAAACTTAATCATAACAAACAATTATAGTAATTTCAATTGTTTTTAAAATAATATATTAATATTAAAATAAAAATAAAAATTTATCTATAATAATAAGAAATAATTTTAGGGCCTACAGTATGCCTTAAAATTACTTATTTTTGGTTAAGGGCTAGTCTTTTTTGGACCTAAGGAAACAGGTTAACGATCTAAGACCCAAAGGCATTTCGAGGTAGTGAAACCATGCACCTTGAGCCACCAGTTGGTTATTCTAGGTGGAAGTGATTTTCCTTGAATATTGGTGATGAGTCACTCTGACCAACAGCATGTTATTCCAAGTGGTCTGGTTATCCTTGAATAAGAGTGATGATTCAGTCTGCATTCGTGGATAGCAGCTATAATAACGGTGATGATTCAACCTACATTTGCTGATAGGAGACATATATGGTTGTCCTGAGTGTTCATTTGACAACTGAGTTATGATAGGTTTTCCCACCATGAAAAAATAAGAAACTATTTTTTTTTTTTGGTAAGTTAGGCTATTTTATTAATTCGAAAAAGATAAGTTACATATGCTACAGGCTGGTTTGGAAAGCTGCGCTTAGCCAATCCTAGCCTTAGTTACTCGGGTTCATGGATGCCTCAGAGGAGGAAACCAACCCGCACAAAACTTAAGACAGAAAATTATAATGTGCACCGTAGCGTTGATGTATCTAAGAAGCACAAAATATGCAAAAGAAAAAAAGCACTGACGGTGGCAAGTTTGAAAAAAAACATGGAAGAGTTGTATGGCTGCGTAGGCCTCAATGTTCATCTTCATGATCACTGATAGGGACCTCCTCCTCCATGGGGCAAGCATGTGTCTGCGCAGGTGCATCCTCTGAATTAGCCAATGAACACCTGGGTTTGTGGACCGAGGCGCAGAGGATGGGGGACTCTGGATCTACGCCGTCAGGGACGTGCGTCCAAATTCCATCGAAATCCATCACCCAGACATCTTAATCATCGTCTTTCATCTCCTGAAATGACACCGGGTTAGTCTTACGAAGCTGGGGTTGCATCTAGTGAGCGAAGGTGGACTTCCGCAGACCGCGCCTACCTCTCTACACAACTTTCTCAGGGGCTGCTTCCTTGTGCTCTGGTTCGGGGCTCTAACACGCAAAAATTCCAGAGGAGGAGCCTTCCATTGACTCTAGACGATTGTGCTTGCCACAGTGATACCGTCCAGAGAGAGCCCCTCTCTGTCCACCTCGTATGGTTCTCCGACATAATCTAGGGACCATTTCATAATAAGGCAGGGGGGATAAGTTAAGTGAGGGATACGCAGTGCTAGGGCTTGGGGAGTCGGAAGGGTTGGGGGAGAGTTGTGTAGAATGGGATGTCACAGCCCACAGGGGACTAAGTGACACAGCGTTGGGAATAGGGTTGTGCGGCCTTCTGAAATCAGGGAGGTGCCAAAGCTGAGATAAAAAAACGAAAGGAAAAGGGAAAATATAGTGGGTTGTTCTGGGATGGGAGCTCATCCTATTAAAGGGGCTTGGATGAGTGTGAGGAGGATGGAAATGAGTATGCCTCACACGCAACTACGTGCCAAGATTGATCACCTGAGCATGCTCGAGGGGAGCGGAATGAGTGATATAAGGGTTAATCATGATAGTCATTAATGGTGATAGAAGCGAAAGGGTGCTCAGGACAGGGTGACGCAGTTCCCAGCGTCTCATTACCATACCTGATTCTGTTAGTCTCGTGCGGATGGCTAACGGTTTGAGGATTTGCAGTAGGTGATGCTCTGCACAGAAGATCGTCGTTTTCAGGGATGTGTGAGATATGATTGTCATTCTTGTCAATTATATCACCCACATCTGAGGAATAAGAAACTATTTTTTTGGGCCTGAAGTATGTCTTAAAATGATTTTTGTTTGGCGAAGAACTCATATTCTTAGGACTTATGGAAATATGTGAAGATGGTTTCCCTCACTGTTGGTTTGACAAGTGAGTTATGATAGGTTTTCCCACCCTGAAAAAATAAGAAACTTATGGAAATATGTGAACCTCCCAGAGGCATCTAAACTTACCCCCATAAGGACCACCAATGGGTAATTCAAAGTGACATGGTTTTACTTGAAAAATAATGATAAATCAACCTACATTAGCTAATAGAAATGACTGATAATTATCCCCACTACTAATTTGACAACTAAATTATAATAAATTGTTATACTGTAAAAGAAAATTAACCAAAAACAAAAAACAAATACTTCCTCCATTTGATTTTAATATTTTAATGAAATTATTCTTAAAATGATATCTTTACAAATTCACAAAAACTTTACTAGTTGAGTTTTCAATGAATTATTCCTTCAAGATTGATCTTCATTTTCTCATAATTTTAAGGCTGGTTGCTGGCATTCACTAGTACAAAATGGCTAATTAGTTACTAAAAAAACGACTAAAATTCGCATATAAACGACTATTTTTCAGTCGGTGACCAATAGTAGCTAATTTACAGTATCTTATAACGCGACCAACTTTTGGTTATTTTTAGCTTAGTCATTAATTAGTTATCTCAATTTTGTTATCTAGTTGTATATTTGGTCATTGATTTAGTCACTGATTTGATCATTGATTTAGTCACTGTTTTAGTCACTGATTTAGTCATTCATTTGGTCATTGATTTGGTTTTTGATTTGGTCATTAAATGTCACAATTAATGACCAAATATACCACAAAATATATTACTATATGATCACCCGAGAAAACCAATTAATGACCAAAGAAATATGACCAATATGTTGGTCGTGTTATAAGATACTGTAAATTAGCTACTAATAGTCATATATATGCAAATTTTAGTCATCATTTGAAACCAATTAATGACCGAAGAAATATGACTAAATTTTAGTCGTGTTATAAGATACTGTAAATTAGCTACTAATAGTCGTATATATGCAAAATTTAGTCGTCATTTGTAGTCACAAATTTATCATTTGCAGTAGCCATTTATTCATTATATAAAGACTAATTTAGTAGTTTATATTCATTTCATTTACTTTCATTAATAATCATTATAAATGACTAATTTAGTCGTATATTCATTTTATTTGTGTTCATTATTAATCAACATAAATTAATTTGTATGATTTAAAAAATGTCATACAATTTGTATGTTCATCTAATATGAAAACACAAAGTCGCATATTTTAATTACAATACTAAACAACATCAAGTGCAACTATAAATAATTTCAACCACAAAAATTATATTATATGAAATGTTAAAGTATTACAATATGAGTTTCCAACTTAATATTAGTTGGACTACAATTTACACATGAAATGATGTTTCATCACTTCAAAACATTATCGTTGTGTTATCAAGGAATTACATGTGAATTCACCAACTCTGAAGACTTGATCATTAGTCTTTATATGTGTGTCTTATGCGAGATATTGGCTCTAAGGGTATCACCGGACCAGTTCTCCTCTCTCTTTTTGCATTTGTCGCTCCAATGTTATTGCTCTCCTCTTTTTTCAATTCATGCTTATTACCATCAATATTGATTTCATTTTCTCAAAACAAAAGAAAATACAATGCAATGTAAGACATGAAAGACAATGAACACTAGAATATAACATAAATTAGACTATAAATAGTTTATACAACATATACCTTAACATTAACAATTTCAAAGCAATTCTCCTTCAGCATCAATTTCTGCAAAATAAATGTCAAGTTATTCCTTCCCATTTCTCAACATGCTACATACGATAAATTGAAAATCAGATAAAACCAAGAGCAAACCCTTTTCTAACCAAAACAAACAAATAAACAGTGCCTCTAATAAAACTTCATTATAATATTAGCAAATGAAAAGAGAGTTAGTGGACCATTTGTGTTGTTTGACTTTGCCTATTTTTTTTATAAAGTGCTCGAGCTTTAGGAACCAACAAATGTGAGCACGAGCTAAAAACTAACCAACCATTCACTTGTCAACATGAGAGATCACAAATAAACCACAAAATTGATCAGGCATTAAAATTGTGAGCAGACTACCTTGAAATTTTCTTCTTGAGAAATACCTCAAAATCCCCTCGTTTCTAATAAGCTTCCTGGCTATGTACCTCCATCCTTGATTTCCCTTGCTATATCTTGAATAAAGAATATCCCTTCAACAACCAATTTTGCGAGAATCCTACCAAGTAACTCAAGAGCATTGGGTGCATCAATAGTAGCATCCTCCAATGAAAATAGTACAGTCTCCAAACTAGAAACATCAAAATTATATATAGTTATAATTCATAATCGCACATGACCATAGAATGTAGCAGTCTTGAAATAAACTCAAACTTGAATAAGAACAAACACAAAATTTCAATTTTGTGGTTTATATGATAGCCATTTGATAATAGCTCACTCAGCATCCATGTTTCAGGCAGTATTTGTGGTCTTTTTTATGTGGAAAATTTTACAATGGGGCTAGATGTTTTGACCTTTTCTGTTTGGATCTAAGTTGAATATGAATATGTATTGGATTTTTGTTTTAAATGAAAACATAGGTTCGTCTTTTTCCTTTTCTGTTTTTCTCCCTTTACATATATATGTTGTGAATTTGCATAATTTTAAACAAAATAAACAGTCATGTTAATATGTTTTAACATATTACAATTTTAAAATTTATAGCTAGAGTTTTGGATTCAACTCAATTTGAACCAAATAAGAGTGTGGCATTAGTCACTATTTTACTAATATACTAATATTGATAACCAAAAAAGTGTCTTTTTGAGTTGCCTATATCTAATGGCTAATAAAATAATCCTTTACATAGGTATCACATAGGAATGTTAACCAGAAATCATTTTGGTATAACATAGGAATGTTGACGACATTACAACATCTCTACCATGTTGATGATTGAATTATGTGAATGAGGATGGAAGGCGATCTGAGATTTTTTTTTCGCTAAGGATTTCTGTATGGCTCGGCGATCGGGGATGACGCAATATGGAGGGGGCTCTGACACACACTGCAGCATCGCGGTCCCGCGGACGATCGCATGTGTCAGCCCTAGGGTAGGGTTTCTGTTGAGACTACCTACACCTATCGTAGCCTCCCGATTTTCACCCATCCCTTATTTCCTTTCACTGTCGCACTTTCTACGGCCTGCGCTCTTCTACAACCATCGATCGACCAGCGTCGAATGCCATGGAGGAAAAGCTGCTAGATTATTCCCCGGACCCATTGGAGGGCTTGTCAATCTGGTCCACTTTGCGACACTCCCCGTCTTTTTCGTTCGCGCAGGCACCTCCCACATCTGCAATTTTTCCAGATGGATCTAGGGCTTCCACCTAGCCTCATTTTTCTCTGGAGGGATCTTCTTCCCTGGCCTACCACTCTAATTCTCCGCCATCTACATTGTTAGAGTGCTCCCCCCCCCCTTCCTGTAGTTGATCCGGTGCTATCTGTGCTGTTATCCCCTGCATCTCACCATTTTCTGACATCCCTCCTATTGTCGCAGTCCTCCCCCCCTCCCTGGGATATCTCCTCCTGCCTAGATCCTATACCTTCGTTGCCCGCTTCTGCACCCCCTTTACATACGCCAAACTTGCCCCCGACTGAACCCTCGCGAAAAATGTTGTGTCCCCCTCCATCTGGGTGTTTTTTGGGCACTCTCCCTATTGATCCACCCTCACATTCAGTCGGGATGATCGAGGAACCTACCTCAGACTTGGCAGGGGAGCAACCCTCCCTTGGATCTCAACTGCGCTCATCCAGGAAGTCGGGATGTGTTAAGAAAGGTAATAAGGGTATCGACCTCGCATTCAGAGACCAACACAGGATGGGTGATGTACTTGACACGACGGAGAGGGTTTTTTTCGAACACATTCGAGGCCGGAAATACAACACGGAGCGAATTCGGCTATGGACTATGGAGATCTGGGGACGGTTTATTGATGCTTTACCCTTTATCATCATTCTCCCAAAAGGATGGTTCGCACTCAGTTTCAGTCGGTCGGAACACCTGCAATGGGTACTTGCCCGTTATTGGCACATAGAACAAGCCCTAGTCCTATTGAAGAGATGGAGCCCTCTATTCGACCCTGAGCAAGAGCACTTGGGTGCTGGACCCATCTGGGTTCGACTACCTGGGCTACCTATGCACTTTTGGTCTGAGGATACCTTCGCATACATTGGAAATGCTATTGGGTCCTACCTTGATCATGACAAATCTTATATTGCAATTGGTATCATGACCATGGCTCGGATTTTGGTACATTTGGACACCAGAGAGGGCTTGGAAGACTCCATTACATTGCGATGGAAGCAATTTACCCAAATCCAGCCCCTAGATTATGAAGGTGTGCCTTACCGATGTAGAAGATGTCACGAGGTCGAGCATCTCTACAAGGACTTCCCACTCCTGCAGAAGAAGGCTCCACAGTCCCTGCCAATTGAATATGTTCCTGCATCAACTCCACAAGCACAAGCGCCCACTCGGAATGCTTCTCAGCATGGTCGACCCCCTTAAGCCAATGTTTTGAATGAAGCCCCTATTGCTCATCCACCTCGGCCCCCTTCTCCACGCATTACCCGCTCCAGAGTAGTTGCCGCACAGCCATCTGCGAGTATTACTTCACTCCATTACTCTGATTCTGATTTTTCTGTTGTATCTATTGTTATTCAATCATTGGTCCTCTCTGTATCTGGGTTGACATTCCCCTCCTCTCCTCTCCCTTTTTCCGTGACCCCTCCCTCTATACCTTCTCCCACTCTCCCCCTCTCCTCTGAGGCCTCATCTGACTCTGTGGGCAGCCACTCATACTTTCTCAGATCCCTCTCCAATCTATCTGCATCCCCCCCCTGCGGATTAGCTATTATTCCCCCCCTCCCAAGATCGAGGTGTCTTCTCATGGTCACAAATCATATATTTCTAAATCCATTGTCCAAGCTGGTCAGGAGGTAGCCGATGGATGTCAACACACTCTCGATAGGGTCCTTCGAGCATAGACAGCCCATGCATCTGTATTTTGTTCCTTGGATATATCGAAGAACTATTTTGTCTACATTCCAGTGGCTTTCTAGTGGTTCCTGCATGAAACGTGAAATAATACTGACTGCATAATATAGATCAGAACAAGTGGTTGTTAAATAAATCAAGCTGCCAATCAAATCTCTATAAGTAGTGCTGTCCACCTTTTCCCCCCCTTCAAATTTTGAAAGTTTCAAGTTTTTCTCCATAGGGGTAAGAATAGGCTTACAATCCTGCATTCTAAAGCGTTGAAGAACCTCTGCAGCATACTTACGCTGAGAAATGAAAATATGATGTGGATGCTGGAAGACTTCAACTCCAAGATAGTAGTGAAGTAATCCCAAATCTGTCATTTTGAAACCTGCTTGTAACTCCTTTTTGACTTGTGCAATATGATCATCATGGTTGCCAGTAATGATCAAATCATCGACATACATAATGAGAATGACCAGATGTTTTCCCTGTTGGCGCACATACAAAGTATCATTAGATTCACTTCTTTGAAAACCAACTTTTTGAAGGTATTCATCCATCTTTGCATACCAAGCTCGGGGAGCTTGTTTTAATCCATATAAAGCCTTGATTAATTTGTAGACTTTATGTTCTTTCCCGTCAACTTCAAACTCTGGTGGCTGTGTCATATATACATCTTCCTGTAAGTCCCCATTGAGAAAAGCGCTTTTGACATCCATTTGATGAACTTTCCACCCTTTCTGAGTGACCAATTCAAGTGTTAATCTGATGGTGTCCCATTTAGCTATAGGTGCAAAAGTTTCTTCATAATCAATGCCTTCCTGCTGCACAAAACCTTTAGCAACAAGTCTTACTTTATACTTGTCAAGTTCGCCATTTTGGTTGTACTTAACTCTGTAAACCCATTTTCATCCTATGGGTTTAACATTTGGAGGACAATCAACTAGTTTCCAAGTGTGGTTATCAATTACTGATCGATATTCATCAATCATGGCTTATTTCCATTCTTTATGTTTGAGTACTTCTTTGTATGTGGAAGGTTCAGTAAAATCATGTGCTAGCAAGGCAAAAGTTGCTTCACTTCTGTGTTTCTGTCTTGTTCCTGTTTTATTTTGTTCATCAGGCTTTACATCTTTCAATAGTTGAACTGCCCATTTTGGAAGTTGTTGCTCACTTGTTTGAGATTCTGAGAAGTCCCCATCATTGTAAAGGGGATTAATGTAAACTGATGTTCGTCGTTCAGGTGGTGAATCTGGAGAATCACTGTCAGAAGAACTGCTGCTGCTTGGAGACGCTGATGAACTGCTAGAAGACCCAGATGATTTTGTTGAAGTAGATGGACTTGATGACTCATCTTCAGAGGAAGGAAAATCAAGTTCATACCAATTTGGTGAAGTTGGTTGACTTTGCATATTTCCTTTCCTTTTACTGCCCTTAGTTTCTAACTTGTGAAGAAGACTTTCGATTTCTTCAACACTCTTACTCTCTGTTTCATAAAAAATGACATCCTTGCTCACAATAAATTTTCCATTTGTCAAAAGACGATACCCTTTCTTTTCATTTGAATAGCCAATCATTGTGCATTTCAAACTTCTTGAATCAAGCTTAGTTTGTTTTTCTTTGGGAACTAAGGCATAACAGATGGATCCAAAAACTCGAAGATGTTTAACTTTAGGTTTGAAACCAAACCAAGCTTCATAAGGGGTGATTCCGTCTAAAGAAGCAGTTGGAGATTTGTTTCTTAGATAGACAGTTGTATGTATTGCTTCTGCCCAATATCTTGGACTTAACCTTTTGAAAGTTAACATGGATCTCGCCATGCCTAACAATGTGCGATTCATCCTTTCTACGACTCCATTTTGCTGTGGAGTGTAAACATTTGTAAGATGCCTTCTGATGCCATTTTCACTGCAATAAGTTTTGAATTCATTTGAATTGAATTCTCCCCCATTATCTGTCCTGAGAGTACCTATCTTTTCTTTGGCTTCATTTTCAACAAGTTGTCAAAAAATTTTAAACTTCTCAAATGCTTTTGACTTGTTTTTCAAGAAATAAACCCAAGTCATTCGGCTGAAATCATCAATAAATAGTAAGAAATATTTGCAACCACCTAATGAAGTTTGTAGTGGACCACACACATCACTGTGAACTAGTTGCAGCATCCTGTTTGTGTGCCATGAACTTGTTGAAAAACTTTCTCGACTCTATTTGCCATAAATGCAGGCTTCACATTTTGCATTTTCCTTGTTGAAAGTTGGAAGTCCTTTAACCATCCCTTGTTTCTGCAATTGAGAAATACTATCAAAATTCAAATGTCCATATCTTACATGCCATAATCTTATAGGTGAAATTCCTGTAGTAACTGCCCCTGCAAAATCAGAATGCCTTGGAATAACTGTCCCTTTCATCCTTAACAGTTTTCCGTCTTCATATCCTGTCATCATTGTTTGGAAGTTCTGTTTGACTGAATTACTCTTAACTAAGCCATCTTCCATAATTATTTGATGTCCAGCTTGTCGAATCATGACCAAAGACAACAAATTTTTCTTAAAGGTGTGTACATACCACACATTGGAAATCAATTTTTCTCCAATGTCAGGGAGAAAAACTTTAACTGCACCTTTTCCATAAGGTGTATGTTTTGTATCATCTGCTAGAAAGATGGA